>JANUYF010000011.1:21042507-21282507 GCA_026167975.1 Phrynosoma blainvillii | reverse complement strand
AATATATATATATATACACACACATACACATGGCAGTTTGGTGGAAACAATATATATATATACACACACACACATATATATATATATATATATATATATATATATATATATATTTACACACACACACACACAGGGCAGTTTGGTGGAAAGAATATATATATATATATATATATATATATATATATATATACATACATATACATATTTATGTATACACACACATACACATGACAATTTAGTGGAGAATACATATATATATATATATGTACACACACACACACACACGGCAGTTTAGTGGAAAGAATGTGTGTGTGTGTGTGTGTATGCAAAGGTTCATTTCATAGAATCATGGAACTGGAAGAAATCATCAAAGAATCACAGAATTGGAAGGGGGACACCCCCCCAGAGTCATGCAGTCCAACACCCCTTCTGCCATGCAGGAATACACAGGATCCTAGATGTGGAAGGGATCTTCAAGGGTCACCCAGTCCAATCCCATTCTGCCATGCAGAAATACATAGGATCCTAGAGTTGGAAGGGCTCTTCAAGGGTCATCCAGTCCAACCCCATTCTGCCATGCAGGAATACATCCTCCAAGCACACATGAAAGATACCCATCTGATCGCTGTTTAAAAACCTCCAAAGAAAGGGACTCCACTACTCTCTGAGGCAGCCTTTTTCCATTGTCTGTAATATAACTTTTCCAGATTTTAAGTTTACATTTATGAAACTCCTATAATGATTTCCTCTTTACCTCCCCCAAAGAGAAAAGTCTTGCCAAGGAAGAAGAAATGGAGCAAGGGAGAAGAAACTGAGGAATGAGGAAGAAAAAATATATTTTTTAAATTGCTTGAAACAATCTGCATGGCTGGGTTGGGATTCTGAGATTTGTAGTCCAACAGAAAGGAGGATTTCCAGAATCTAGGCTATGCAATTGATCTAGGAAATGCAATTGATAAATTAAATAAAAGCTGCTTGGAACAGCGACCCCTACAAAGAGGAAGGGGGATAGAAAATTTGTAGAAATTGAGTTCATTGGAGAGCTATTTGTTTGAAATAATGCTCCCAGATTATTTACATAACTTTAAAGTAGACCAGGGGTAGGCAACCTAAGGCCTGGGGGCCAGATGCGGCCCCCCGAGGTCTTTGGACCGGCCCCAGGCCGGTCCTGCCGCCGCTGCCGCCCACCATGATAATATTGATTATTGTTGTTATTACTTGTGCTTGGGGTTTTCTTGGCAAAATCTCCACAGCAGTTTTGCCATGGCTTTTCTGGGGCTGAGAGAGTGTGAATGCATTTTTTTTAATTTTAATTTTTTTAAAAAATATATTTATTTATTTATTTATTTATTTTTGGTGCTTCAGCCCCCCAATTGTCTGAGGGACAGCAACCCGGCCTCCAGCTCAAAAAGGTTGCCTACCCCTGAAGTAGACAATGAAAACACTGACATAGTTAAAGATTTTTTTTAAAAAAAATCTGCCATCCTAGATGCTAATCCAAGATTCTGGAAATTGTAATTTTGTTGGACTACAACTCCCAGAAACCCCCAGCCAGCCATGCAAATGGTCTCAAATAATTTAAAATACAGTCGGCCATGCAGGAAAGCCAGCATGGCATTATGGTTTGAGGAGTCCAGAGTTCGATTCCCGCTTGGTCATGAAACCCACTGAGTGAGCTTGGACAAGTCACACTCTCTCAGCCTCAGGGGAAGGCAATGGCAAACCCACACTGAACAACTCATGCCCAAGAAAACCCATGATAGAGTCACTATAAGTTGGAAATGATTTGAAGGCACACAACAACAGCCATGCTGATGGTTTCAAACAAGTTAAAATGCATTGAGAACATAATTTAAAATGTGCAAGATCAAAACAGCACACCCCTTGCGGCATTATTCTGATTTGTGATTTAAAGAGAGTTAAAGATTTCATTGATCAAATGGAAACTGCAGTCAAGAAATCAGAGGAAGTCTCGGATTTGGAAGGTCAGCTATGGAGGAACTAGACAAGATCCCCAAGTGTAAAGATATATCATTAAACATATATAATTTAAAACAAAGATATATCATTATATATACACCAAACCACACTCAATGTATTTCCAGATTCTACATATGAGTGTGAAAGCTAGAAAGTGGAAAAAAGCTCACTGGAAAAGACTCAATTGATTTGAAATGTGATGCTGGAGGAGAGTTGTGTGCATGCCATGGACTGCCCAAAAGACAAGTCAATGGATGCCAATGCAAATCATATTTGGACCTTCCTGGAAGCCAAGAGGACTAAATTTTGTCGTACTTTGGACCTATCAACAGAAGACAAGACTCCCTAGAAAATACAATAACGCTTTGTAAGGTTGGAGGCAGCAGAAAAAGAGGAATATTGCATTGCATGTAAGTGGGTCCCCCACATTCGCTGGGGCCAGTCACACAGGAACTCTGTAAAAATGGAAAAATCCAAATAAAAAAACAATTTTTACACCTCTCTAGGAATCTCTAGGTCCTCCAGTGCGACTCTATGGTCAAGCTCCACCAGATGTTGACCATAGAACTGTACTAGAAGAGCTACAAATGCCTAAAGTGTTCTTGCTAGGAATCTCTAGGTCCTCCAATGCAACTCTATGGTCAACCACTGCCAGACGTTGACTATAGAATTGCACTGGGGGACCTACAAATGCCTAGAGGAGAACACTTTAGCTCCTCCAGTGTAAATCTGTGGTCAATTTGCAAGACATTGACCATAGAATTCCGCTGGAGGACCTACAAATGCCTAGAAAAATATTCTTTCTAGGGATCTATTGGTCCTTCATGGAAACTCTATGGTCCTCCAATCCAACTTTTTGGTCAACTCTGGGGCCACAACAAACTCCAATTCCCAGAATTCCATAGAATTGAGCCAGGGCAGTTAAAGTAGTGTCAAACCGGGTTATTTCTGCCATGTGAATGCAATCCTAGACTCTCAATTTTTCCTCACCTGAGGAGTAAAAGCTTTGCAAGGGACAAAAGTATTAACAAAGAAGGCAATGGGAATGGCCATCCCAGACTGGGAGTTTAGTGCCACATTTGTCACACCTCTTAAAGGAGGTCAAAAGGGCCGACATCAGTCATCATAATCAAATAATCCACGTCTAAGCAATTAAATGCTGTGCAACCAGTAGGAAAAACCAGAAGAATAGTAAAAAATTGTGAGGCAAACCAAAAGCCATTAGAAAATATTTGAACTCAGTACATAAAATGAATTAAGAAATTTTGGACCTAAAAAAAATCAAATGAACCCAGAACTATATTTATTAGGAATGATAGAAGAAGGAACAGAATGCAGTTACCCCTCCATTTTCGCGGACTTTAAGTCCACGTCTCTTGCCCATTTGCGGATGGCAAATAGAGAGGGACAAAATGGGGTGCGCGCCCCCATTCAAGCCTATGGGGCATGAATATTTGCAGTTTTCTGGAATGGATCCCCTGCAAAAATGGAGGGGTGACTGTACAACCCCCCCCCCAGAATATTGCATTATATGACATCAGCAGCTAGAATGGTTATAGCCCAGAAATGGAGAGAGAGTTCAATCCTTTTAGTACAAGATTGGTCACAAAAATTAATTGAGATGGCAGAGTTAGACAAATTGACATGCTTAATGAAATATAAAAAGCTTAAGAAAATTTGTAGGAAATTGGGAACTAGTAATGAAATATCTGATGCTTTGATTGGGAGTTCCTGCATGGCAGGGGGTTGGACTGGATGGCCCTTGTGGTCTCTTCCAAAGGATTCTATGATTCTATGAGTAACATATGGGGAGAAATGTCAATTATTGGTTTCAAAGACTCATGAAAAGTAACTATTGTATATGCTTTTTGTACTTAGATTAGTTGATTTTTCTTCTTAATCAAGAAATAGCAATATTAGAAAAAGACGACTAAAAATAATGTGTATAAATACCAAGTATAGACAGGGTAGGAAGAACTGAAAGAAGAGAACATATGAAAAATTTGAAAAGGAAACTTTAATTTGTTTTTGTGTTTTGTTCTATTTTATTAATTGTATTTGTCATGTTGTGTTATATTTTGTTCATTTTTTTGGTTATGTAATGTTTATAATAAAATTTAAAAATTTGAAAAAGACAAAAAAGAAAAACCAAATCTTGAGGTAAACCAAAAGCGGTTCCGAGACCAACGTTCCCTCGATGCCGGTAGCGTGGCAGATGAGAAGGAACTGAGGTAAATTAGCAGGAATGCTAGAGGTGAAATAAGAGGAGGGCGAAGCTCCTGCCAAAAATCTACCTAGCAATTCCGGAAGGTTCTGAATGGCTCTGCGCAGGCGCAGGAGGAAGACATATTTGTGTGAATTCACAGAGACTATGAAGAAGAACATATTAATCAAATCTGTGAATAATTAAATCCCTTCCCCTTTCAATCAATAGTAAGACCTGGGAAAATATGCGGAGTCACTTCCCATTTAAAACGAAGTCCATTGCAGTTAAAGAGAATACACTCGCCCCTCCAGATAAAAAAACAACAGTATGTTTTTACCTGAGAGAACACCTCTCTAGGAATCTCTAGGTCCTCCAGTGCAACTCCGTGGTCAACATCTACCATTGACCATAGAATTACGCTGGAGGAACTACAAATGCCTAGTGGAGTGTTCTCTCTAGGAATCTCTAGGTCCTTCAGGGCAACTTTTGGTTAAAATTGACCATAGAGTTCTCTGAAGGAGCTACAAATGCCTAGTGGGGTATTCTCTCTAGAAATCTCTAGGTCCTTCAGGGTGACTTTTGGTTAAAATTGACCATAGAGTTGCGCTGGAGAAGTTACTAATGCCTAATGGAGTGTTCTCTCTAGGAACCTCTAAGTCCTTCAGTGCGACTTTTGGTTAAAATTGACCATAGAGTTGCGCTGGAGGAGTTACTAATGCCTACTGGAGTGTTCTCTTTAAGAATTTCTAGGTCCTTCAGGGTGACTTTTGGTTAAAATTGACCATAGAGTTGTGCTGGAGGAGCTACTAATGCCTAGTGGAGTGTTCTCTCTAGGAATCTCTAGGTCCTTCCAGTAGCGTCACTGGGGGGGAGGGTGCGGGGGGGTGCAGCCCACACCAGGCGACACTTGAGAAGGAGGGTGACACCAGGTCAGCTCCCCACCTCCTGCTGGCACTGTGCAGCTGCTCCTCCACGCCAATCTGATGCTTTCGGGGCTGCGCTGGCTCTCCCCAGCCCCACACCAGCTTCCATAGGCCCCACCTGGGTGCTTTCAGGACTGCGCCAGCTTCCCTCAGCCCCATACCAGCTTCCCTAGGCCCTGCTCAGGTGCTTCCAGGGCTGCGCTGGCTTCCCTCAGCCCTATGCTGGCTTCCCTAGGCCCTGCCCAGGTGCTTTTGGGGCTGCGCCAGCTCTTCTCAGCCCCACAGGGGTGCCGCTTTGGCCCTTGCAGGTGCTCCCAAACCACCCCTCCCTGCCCTGGAAGCCCCGCTGGAAGTCCGGGGCCAGAAACCCCATCCCAGAAGGCCCCCTTCACCAGGTGTCACCTGGTCTGGGAATATCACTGGGTCCTTCAGTGTGATTTTTTGTTAAAGTTGACCATAGAGTTGTGCTGGAGGACCTCGATATTCCTAGAGAGAACATATTAATAAAATCCGTGAATAATCAAATCTGCAAAAGTCAAAGTTGCAAATGTGGAGGGACGGGTGTACTATTAAGTTGGTCCACCGATGGTATCTTACCCCAGTCAAACTGGCTCATATGTGTACCAGTGCCAATCCAAATTGTTGTGATGGTAGAGGGACCTTTGGTTGTCCCTTAGTGCATGAATACTGGAGAAAATTTTGCCGTGAATCTCCAAGATCACTAAGCAAAGCATACATTCCCCACCACTCCTGCTCCTGTTCTCCTTTTTTAATGTATGAAAATAAAGCCCTGCAATACAAAGAACTGATGGGTTTCCTTTTGGCTGTTGCCAGGCTTGATAGAGCCAAGAACTGGAAAACTGGAAAGTTGAACATTGCAGGATGGTGGACTAGGCTTTGGGACCTGCGGCTGATGGAGAAGATTGCAGACAGCAACAACAAAGCGAGAGGCTTACACTCACGATTTGGCATCCACTTAATGAATACATCCAGCAGGACTTGGTTTCTAGACATCCCTCAGTCTTATCCAAATTTTTATGGAAAAATGTCTTCCAGGATCCCTGAATGCACCTTTTGTCTATCATTTCCAGGGCATTATTTTGGGTTCTGGTTTAATTTCTGCTTTTTCAGTGAAATAACCACATTTGAGGGTTGATTGTCCCTGACATTATTTTTATTTGTTGATGTTTTAATATACTGTTGTCATGTTTTATTTAAAAAAAATTTAAAAATCAAATCCGGAAAAGTCAGAGCCGCAAATGTGGAGTGCTGATTTGTACTGACTCCTTGGAGGACGCGACGCCTGACTTTGCAAGACCTGAGCAGTCCTGTTCAGGGGTTGGAGGTCTCTCATCCCTAAGGCTGCTCTAAGTCGAAGTCAGTGTTGGACAACAGTTCTTCTCATCTTTTTGGCCTTTTCTGAACTCATAAAACCTATTTTTTTAGATATGCTATAGTGGTTTGAGTGTTGAACTTGGGGTTCATCTCCACTGCAGAAATAATGCAGTTTCACACCACTTTAAGTGCTGTCGCTCCATCCTAGGGAATCCTGGGAGTGATAGTTTTGAAAGATCTTTAGTCTTTCCTGCCTCACCAAACTACCAATCCCAGGATTCTGTAGGATGGAGCCATGGCAGTTAAAGTGGTATCGGTTTTTCCAGTGCAGATGCACCCTAGGACTCCAGAAGGCCTGAGTTCATATTGTCACTCATCCATGAAAACATACCATGTGATCTTGGGCAAGTCACACTCTTTCAGCCTCAAAGGAAAGCAAGGATACACCCATCTCTGAATAAAACGTTGCTAAGAAAACCCTATGAGAGACACTGTGGTATTACTCTTCTTAACTTGTAAGCCGCTCTGAGTTCTTGGGGAAAGGGCGAAATAATAATAATAATAATAATAATAATAATGATTTGAGTGTTGGACCAGGACTTTTAAGACTCTTCTCTTTCCACAGAAGCTGGGTGGGCATCTTTTGGGACTGCTTTAGTCATGTCTCCCTGCATGGCAGGGGGTTGGACTGGATGACCTTTGTGGACCCCTTCCACCTTATAAGATCATATGTTCTATAATCTGCATTTCTCTCGAGTGCCGGGTGTCAGACTCCAAAGAAAGCACCCGCCTCCTTTTCCCATCCTTTGTTCAAATTACATACAGGCTGAAATATATGCTAATAAGGAGTCACTCCAGCTCTCAGGGACATGCACTTAGCAAGATGGGCTATGCAGTCGGGAGGGAGGAAGATTTGCTTAGCAAGGGGAGGCATATAATAATGGCTGGTGCTGTAAGTGCCATCTGTCTGTTTCATTGAGTTTCCTAGGGATGTCTTAGTACCCATTGAGACTGGGTGAGCGACACCTCAGGCACTTCTGGTGCATGTTTGGCATGTCTGATGGGCATTGGGCATGTGCCCCTTGGGACCAGGCACCTCCTAGCCAGTGTCTAGATGTCCATAGGGTGCATGGGACTCAAGGATGCTGCCTTGAGTCCCTATAGTGGGATGAAGGTGGGTTATAAATAAATAAAATAAGAATAAGAATAAAATAAATTAGTACCCATTGCACATCAGGGTGTGGCAAATTGGGCACATCACTTGCACAACCCACATTACTCCATTGCGCACAGGCGCCCCTGTTGCCACATCATGGCAGCCTCAAGGTGAATACACGCATCACAAAACTACTCAGTTCAATTTTACACACCTATGGGCAATTGTGAAGTTACAATTCCTAAAAGCCAACATGGTGTAGTGGTTTGAGCATTGGACTATGACTCTGGAAACCAGGGTTCGAATCCCGGCTCGGCCATGGAAACCCACTGGGTGACCTTGGGCAAGTCACACTCTCTTGGTCTCAGAGGAAGGCCATGGCAAACCCGCCTCTGAACGAATCTTTCAGAGAAAAAAACATGGCCTTAGGGTTGCCATATAAGTCTGAAAGGACTTGAAGGCACATAGCAACAACAAAAATTTCTGAACCAGAATCCCAGCCGTTCTGTGATTCAAATGGGTTTAATGACAAATGCAAAACTCTGTAGGGATGAATAATGCAGTGGCGAGATTGTGGTGTAGTTTGTACCCCATATTTGCACATCCAGAAGTGACTCGGGAAATGATTCTTTGCAGAATTACATGTGGGGAGTTTGTATGAAAATTTGTATGAGAACTGAGAACCCAATATTTCCAGATAGCTAAGTGTGTTTTTTTGCACACATGTGCCATTTTCTATATAAAAGAATCCAAGAATAACCAAAATCTTGCACTAGGGAAAAAAACTTGCACAAAATACCAGCCATCTTGCATACACACAAAATATGCACATGGTTTGTTTTCTGTGGAAGACTGTAGGTGTGCAAGATTTTTATTGTGGAACACCCCCCCCCCAGGAATCTTGCATTAAAAACACAGATGGCTGTCTGGAAACAACGGCTTTGGGGCAAAATCCCTAGTTCCTACACATAACCCTACATCTATTTCTGTACAGAACAACTGCACAAAATGCTTTGAGTTGTGTGAATACCAGGCAATTGCACAGAAATATTTGCATTTTTTTGCCCTGGGGAGAAAACTCTGGAAATTCTTTGTCATCTCTCAATAAAGACAAAATAGCCAAGTATGAACATCTTTATAACAAACTGAACAATCCAACTGAGCCTCAGTTGTGTAGTAAGAAACTTCCTCATAAAAACCCAACTGCTAAGTATTTGATAAGCAACAAAGCCCAAATTGCGTTGAGCAAAAGATTCCTATCCTATTCAATGTGTGGTTTTGACATCGTTTTTAACACTTGGAAGCGGGAAAAGTTGCAATTGTCGTGGCCTTGAAACTCTGCTAACTTATTCTCTTGTCTGATGCTTTTTCTCACCCTGTTTAAATTCTTTTCCTATTGCCACCTGGCTTGGGTTCAAACGGTTGATCTTGTCTTATTTGTGTGCCACTCTGAGACAGGACAATAAGGGATCAGTTACACAATTTTGAATACCTAAAACAATATATAGTTTGCCAAAGTTTGCAAAATAATATATACGGTAGTTTGCTGATCATTCTTTCAGATAACACACACGGTTCCTTGCCTGCGCACAGAGGCCTTGCTTGTTCACACCGCTTGCTGGCATCGATGGGTTTTTGCGCAAAGCCGGCCGGTTGCCATAGCAAACAGGTGCGTTGTTGTCTTATAAAACAACACAAGGAGTGTGGGGAAGGGGGAAGAAAAGGCCCTGATTTGAATATATGCTAATGGAAGGCATGCAAATTGCACAGCCCAGACATGGGCTGTGGCTGCTGCTATTGAAGCCAATTGTGCAATTGCGTTCACACACCCCAGAGGTCAGGATCAAACACTCAGTGCCAATGTTTTCCCAGAAAAGCATCCTCTGTTCTGCCCCAGCCATTGCAAGGACCAGACAATCCCGATTATAACAAAGCTGTCTGGAGGGTCCAGTCCAATTGCTCACACTTCTCTTTCTCCCCTTGTGTATTCTGACACCGGCTGGCATTCGGCTTGGGAAGTACGTCTCCGTCAATGGCCTTACATGTGTGCAAAATTGAATTGTGTCATTCTGCAATCTCCATATGCACCTCAAAGCCACCATGACATTTCAGTGTATGGGTGTCCATTGCACAATGGTAGCCCATAATGGTCAAATGTGCAGTGGGCACCAATGGGCACGAGGGCACTCCCCCGTATGTGTCAGGGCCGTGTATGTCAGACAGCCTGATGCACACCCAAACTTTGCAATTGCACACTGCACACCCAATGCACAACAACAACAACAAAAACAACAAAAACAACAACAACAAAGAGTCCATTCTATTGTCAAGTGAGTCAGTCCACTCTTTCCATTTTGGGGTCTGTGTGTCTTATTCCACTCTCAAATAGCCCTTGCTGCCACAAAGTCTTCCTAATTATTAGTCAGTTGCCTGCCTCCCCCCCCCCTTTTTTGAGACCTGTCTCATTTTTGTGATTGAGCTCTGAATGCGAATTCTCCCTCTTTCTCAGGACTGCACACACAAACTTTCCACATGAATGGATAAACCAACCGCTCCATTATCTCTGCCATTCCTCGACTGCCGGGTGGAGATGGCGCCGGGACGGAGGCCCTTCTTCCTCCGCTAGCGGCCGAGAGAGAAGCAATAATGGTAAGCATTGATGTAATCATTCCAAGGTTGGAGATTGGCAGAGAAGTCGCTCAGGGTGCCAGGAACGTGCTGAGGGACTGTTGACGCACAGCTGGAGGTCGGAGAGGCCTGCTCGGACTTGACACTGACCGGTGCATGCAGGGGAGGCGAGCCAGAGGCTAGCGGAGCCTGGTCACCCATTCGAATCTGTACTCTGGAAGAGAAAACAAAAAAATTCAGCAAAGACAGAGAGCGAAAGCAGACATTTAATGCAATTGCACCTTGATTGCAAGCACCTTGGGACAGGGAACTATTTCCACACTCAACTAAAGCATTAGGTTTCATCAAACCATCCTAATTTTGCTTGCTCTCTAAGAAAGCCCTTCGCCGATTTTCTCCCAAACTTAAGCTAGTGTGGCCTAGTGGTTTGGTGTTGGTCTACGATTCTGGAGACCAGAGTTTGAATACCGGCTCAGCTATGGGCATCTCTCAGGGGGCTGGTCTTGATAACCCTCTGGCTCCCTTCCAACCCGCAGAGTCTATGAAAAAGGGATCCTGCATCATTTTTGTGACTAAGGTCGGAATGCGAATTCTCTCTTGGGCAAATCACATGCTCTCAGCCTCAAGGGAAGGCAATGGCAACATCCTCTGAATAAATCTTGCCTAGAAAACCCCATGATAGGTTTGCCTTAGGGTCACTTTATGTTGGAAATGACTGGAAGTAAACAACAACAGGAACTTTATTACAGGTTGAGTCTCCCTTATCTGGAATTTCAAAATCCAAAATATTGCAAAAACCCAAAGTTTTTTCATGGGTGGCTGAGAGAGTGACCCCTTTACTTTCTGATGGTTCAGTGTGCACAAACTTTGTTTCATGCACAAAATTATTAAAAATACTGTAATAATAATAATAATAATAATAATAATAATAATAAATTTTATTTTTAGCCCGCCCCGCTGAGCGCAATCGAGGCGTCTAACAAAAGTTAAAATTACAAATTATATAATACATCCCAATACCCTCCCCCTCCCTTAAAACAGTATTAAATCAGACATAGGATTAAAACATATTAGATTAAAGCAACAGTAGTTAAAAATATAAAATAAACAAGATCAGATGAATAAAACAAACCAAATAGTGAGAAAGCAGGATATTACATATAATATGCTGCTGAAGGTATACATATTACCTTCAGGCTATGTGTATAAGGTGTATAGGAAACATAAATGAATTTTGTGTTTAGACTTGGGACTCCAAGATATCTCATGATGTACATATCTGCACATACAGATATTCTGAAATAATTTTTTAAAATTTTCCAAAACCCCAAAGACTTCTGCTTCCAAGCATGTTGGATAAGGGAGATGCAACCTGTAGTTAAAAGTTAAATAGTTTAATTATAATGGTTTAATTATTTCCTAGGATAAGACACTTTTTCTCCAGCTGCAGAGAAGAATCAATGGCAAACAAATCTTGCCAAGAAAACCCTGTATTAAGTTCGAACCTAAGGGACAGTGTGGCCTAGTGGTTTGAGTGTTAGACTACAAATCTGAAGCCCAGGGTTTGATTCCCAGCTCGGGCCATGAAAACCACTGGGTAGTCTCGGGCAAGTCACACTCTCTCAGCCTTAAGGGAAGGCAATAGCAAACCCTATCTGAACAAATCTTACCAAGAAAACCTTGTGATAGGTTTACCTTAGTGTTGCCATAAGCTGGAAACAACTTGAAGGCACACAACAGCAACAGATTTGTTACAGCACTGGGGACATAACACAATATGGCTATAGATTATGGTATTGAGAAAGCAAGCCACTCCTTTCCTTATTGCTCCTACTTAGTCCTGTTTTCTATCAGCAATTGTCCGCTTGATCCGTTCCAACATATTGTCCTTCTCCTTGAAAGTGGGAAGAATATTGTAAATAGCCTCAAAATGTTTGCTCCTCACTGCTTGGAAATGTAAGATGGGGGAACAAGGAATCTAGATGGCATCAAAAATATAGGATGGGGCAACAAGGAATCCAAGTACCTCTAGGTGGCATCAAAATCTTGGCAAAGAGTGCCCTCTCATCTCCAGTAGGAACCCCCCCCCAGCTGTCCCCCTAACAACTACAAGAGAAACGTTAAATACCATAAAATCTTAGTTTATCACACAGAGGCAAAGTCTCCAAATCCTGTGCAGAAATGCGATTTAAAACCCCAGAAAAAACCCCACAAAATTGGGTTGATTTTCAGACAATGAAGAATGATGCGACATTAACCCGGACAGAAAGGCGACAGAACGCACTTCTTTTTACTTTCGGAAAATCCAAAAAGAAGCACGTTTTGTTGCCTTTCTGTCCGGGTTAATGTCACATTATTGCTTATTAACCCCAACGTCGTCTGAAAATCAAACCGCTTTTGCGGGGGTTTTCCCAATTTCTGTGTGGATTAATCTCAGACGTCATCCGAAAAACAATCTGCTTTTGTGTATTTCCCCCCCAGTTTAAATCCTGTTTTTGCAAGGGATCCTGCCCATGTGATAAACTCCTTAGAGTTGGAAGAGACCCCCAAAGGCCATCCAGTTCAAGTCCATTCTGCCATGCAAAGAGACACAATCAAAGCCTTCTTTTTGACAGATGACCATTCTATGCTGGCCGAATGGCTGTAATAAAAGATTGATTGATTGATGACCATTCTGCCTCTGTTTAAAGACCTCCAAAGAAGGAGACTCCACCACTATCTATGGGAGCGTCTTCCACTGTCCAACAGCTCTTACCGTCAGGAATTTCTTCCTGATGTTGAGATGGAATCGCTTTTCCTGTAGCTTGCATCCGTTGCTCCGGATCCTATTCTCTGGAGCAGCAGAAAACAAGCTTGCTCCATCCTCAATATGACATCCCTTTAAATATTTAAACAGGTCTATCATATCACCTCTTAACCATCTCTTCTCCAGGCTAAAGATTCCCAGCTTCTAAGTCTCTCCTCATAAGGCATAGTTTCCAGACCTTCCACCATTTTAGTCCCCCTCCGTTGGACACACTCCAGCTTCTGAACATCCTTTTGAATTGTGGTGCTCAGAACTGGACACAGTATTATTCCAGGTGAGGCCTGACCAAAGCAGAATAGAGTGGCACTATTACCTCCCTTGATCATGACACTATATTTCTCTTGCTTCACCCTAGAATCGCATTCACCTTTTTAGCTGCAGCATCAACTGTTGGCTTGTATTCAGTTTGTGGTCCACTAAAATTCCCAGACCCCTTTCACATGTACTGTTATCAAGCCAGGTGCCCCCCCATCCTCCATTGAGCCTGCCCCTGCCAAATCAAGACAGTTGGAAAGGATGTGTTCCTGATCACATAGGACCCATCTCCATTTTGTCTCTTACCCCAGAGGAGGAGGGTGTGTGGTGGCGACTGCCATATCCCTATGTTGCCAGGTGGCCATGCTGTTTGCGTGGAAACCAAAAGGATGCATGCTCCTCTCGCTGAAGGCAAACTCTGAAAAGACAGATCCATTGGAGTGAGGACAGCAAGGTGAGAGTACTTTCAGCATTGAACTATGACTCTGGAGTCCAGGGTTTAAATCCCGGCTCAGGCCTGGAAACCCTGGGCAAGCCACACTCTCTCAGCCTCAGGGTGAGAGAGCAGTGTCATCATTGGTCCCTGGGTGACCCTAGGCAAGCCACACTCTCTCAGCCTCAGGGGATGGCAATAACAAACCCCCACTGAAGAAACTTGCCAAGAAAACCCCAGGATAGGGTTTCCATAAGTCAGAAATGACTTGAAACCACACAACAACAACTAATAGCAGGGCAGGAGCAGAAACATCAGGAGTGGAGATTGGGAGGCAAGAGGGGAAAGAAAAAAACATCATCAGACAATTTGTTGGGAAAACTCAAAGCTTGGGCAAGCCACCATTTATTTCTTTATTCCATTAGTAGTCGGTTTCCAGACTTTTGAGCATCTTGATTCTTCTGCACAAGGAGCAGGATAGCATCTTCGTACAAGAAAGAGAGCATTTGCACAGCTCTATCCTCCAAGAGAAGGGAAAAGCCAGTGGGCTCAGAGGAACCGACAGAAGCCTTGCCGCTGCCGACCTCTCAAAATCAGCTGCCTGAGGACAGTACCTAACCTTGCCCTATGGTCATCCTTGGGGTCAGGACATGGTGTTTCCTACACTTTAACCATACCTGACTGGCTGGAAGAGGGGAAAGGAAAGGTGGGCAGTCCATGTCCGGGGGGAGCAGTACTTCCTGGGGGCAACGCAGGACCCGGGAGGCCAGGATACAGCAAGCGCTAAGGCGGGAGAGAAGCCGGGAGTTTTCAGTCAGAACGGCCAAACATGGATTTTTTCCCCCAATAAAAATACAAAATTCAAAAGCCATATCTCCATGACCTCCACTTACAATCAGCCTTCCGTATCCACGGATTCCTTATCCATGGATTCAATTACCCAGGGCTTGAAAAAAAAAAAAATATATATATATATATATATATATATATATATATATATATATTGGGGCATCGTATTAATTATCACCTTTAAAAAAAGTTTGACAGAAAATGTGTTTTCATTTGTAGTTGTTAACTTATCCAGATTTACACATTTTCCCCAGCGTTTCTTGACCCTCCAAACACCTGATATTGTAGAAGTCTGCAGATTGCGCCTTACGAGGGGGTATCGTAATAATTATCACCTGGACGTTATTATGGTATATTGATGAAATTTTGTCAATATCATCGTTGGTCCCTAAGTGCACGATGTTGAGAAAACCAGCTCACTGTGTCCTTTATTTTTGTGACGCATTGTGCCAGAAGTGACTAAAGTGTTAAGACGCAGTCTGCAGGCTTCTACAATAATGCTATTCGGCGGGTCAAGAAACACTGGGAATAATGTGTAAATCGGGATGCTGACTACGTAGAGATAAGTTGACAACTACAAATCAAAACAAACTTTCTGTCAAATTTTTTTTAAAGGCGGTAATTAGAATTTTACGATACCCCCTCGTACCTTCCAAAAAGGCAAATCTTGCTTTTGCCATTTTATATCAAGAACTCTCCATTGTATTTCATGGAACTTGAGCATTCACGGATTTTTAATATTCATAGAAGCCTGGAACCAAAACCCAGCAGATACCAAGGTCTCACAATATTATTATTATTATTATTATTACAATGCCCCATTGTATATAATGGGATGAGCATCCACAGATTTTGGTATCCACAGCGACTCCTGGGACAAAATCCTAGCAGATTCCAAGGTCCCACAACAACAACAACAATGTAATTGAGGTAACAAATAGACAATATATGTGTATATGTATAACAGATTAATGGGGAAAAATATCTAATTTATAAGTCTATCGGTAGGATGGTTCATATGTCAAATAATAAATGAAATGGTTGTAGCTGCTCAATCAAGTAGAGGGTTGTGATATTTCATTTTTCTGGTTTAGATAGAAATTTAAAGTAGAAAATACCTCAAGAAATAAGAACTAACTGAGAGGTAAGGAAGTTAAGAGTGAGTGTTTGTACCGTACTTTTTTTAAAAAAAATCATCATCATTATTTATTTATGTTATGATTGTTGTTGTAGTTATTGTAGGATGATTGGTGTAACTGTGTTATGTTATTGTGTTTGTCTGTTTATATAATTTTTATAGGGAATAATAGAATCATAACTTGGAATGTATGATGACATAATAATAATAATAATACTCCTCTATTGCATATAATGGGACCTCAATGGGGCAATTAATGGGGCGGTTAATCTGGGTTTCAGTCTGAATTCAAAGGAGGAGATGAGCCTCATTCTCAAAACAGGTTAGCAGCACGAAATCAGTTCCAGTCTGACCTGTGAAAGGGCCTGAAACTGGGTGATTTTTAGTCCTTCAAAGTTTGGACTAAAACCCAGAGCGGATTCACCATTCCACCAACCTGTGAGCCATCAGCCAACATTGGTTTCTGTGCTGCTTTTCTGCAGTGAGCAAAATGAGCTCAATGCAAGCAGCAATGAGTGGGTTGCTTGACAGATCTGCTTCAAACTGGCAGACTTAAATCAGACTTAAACCCGAATCTCCCAGCAAAAAACAAGCATTGCAAAACTGTAAAACGGCAGCATTCTTTCATAGCAATGATTGCATTGGTCCAGCCTTGGCTCACCTTGTTTACATTCTCAAAACCAATTCTCAACCCCCTTCTGTCCTCTAAATCTGGTCTGTCCCAGCAACTTGCAACTGAAGGAGACGATAATGGGAGATCTAATGATAAAATGGCCATCCTACTAGTCCCACTGAGCAACCTTTGCTTTTTTCCCCTCCTCTTCCTTCCTCCTCTGTTTTTCCTTTTGTGCTACAACTTTTGAGATTTTTTTATTTTTGAAAGCCACCAGGGACAGGGTGATCAGATGTCCTCCCTGCAAAGGAGGAGAAGGCACCGCAAAACATAAGACCTTCAAGAAAAATGTGGGGAGATTCCCAAATAAAAGGGGGGAAAAATCCCAACAACCCCAACACACAAATATAAATGCATGCTTCTTAGTCATGCTTTAAATCGAGGACGCTTTGGAATCCCTCCTGGACAAGAAGGATGAAATGTAGTACATGTCCAGGAAAAGGAGGATGTTTGGTCACCCTGAATGAGGTCATTTTGGAATTCTTCCTGGACAGAAGGTGGGAATGTAGGCTATGTCCTGGAAAAGGAGGACATCTGGTCACCCTGAAAGGTCATTTTGCAATTGCTCCTCAAAAGAAGGTGGGAACGTAGGATATCTCCTGGAAAAGGAGGACATCTGGTCACCATGAGCAGGTAGGGACACTCCTTTTTTACCATCTTTTTACAGATAAGAGCTGTTTTGCTTTGGAAGCATGGCAATCATGCTTTTTAAACAGACACATGCAAACTCACAGCTGATGCCAGGTTATTCCTGCCACTGGTTAGGTGCCCTTCTGCCCAGCAATGGTCGGCTGCCAGGTACAGCGGAGGAGTCTTGTTTGCCAGGCTGCAGCTGAGGTTGCCAGGGGAGAAAACTGGGTACCCAATGTCTGCAAGGGTAGAAAAAGGAACAAGGAAAGCACTCTGAAAATACCTAGCATAGAATTCCAGAAGTTAGAAGGGGCACCAGCGGTCATCCAGTCCAACCCAGTGCAAGAATTCCAGTTAGAGCATCCCTAGCAAGTGGCTGACCAGCCTTTTTTGAAGGATATCCAGAGAAATAGACCTATCTCCTGGTCATGGCTTCCAGGCCCAACCGACTATCAAGATGTTCCTTCTAATGATCAGCTGAAAGCTTGTTGTTGTTGTGTGCCTTCAAGTCATTTCCGACTCATGACGACCCTAAGTGAAACTACCATGGGGTTTTCTGGGCATGTTTCTTTAGAGGAGGTTTGCCATTGTCATCCTCTGAGGCTGAGAGAGTGTGACTTGCCCCAAGGTCACTCTGTGGGTCAGCATGGCTGAGCAAGGATTCGAACCCTGGTCTCCAGAGTCGTAGTCCAACACTAAAACCAGAACACTATGCCGGCTCTCAATCAAAAGCTAATCTATAACTTGAAAAGATGGAAGGAGCTTGTTTTCTGCTGTTCTAGAGATTAGAACCCAAAGCAATGGATTCAAATTACAAGGCAAGAAATTCCAGCAAAACATGAGGAAGTACGTCTTGACTGTAAGAGCTGCTGGAGAATGGAAGGGACTGCCTTGGTGTGTGTGTACTTTCTTTCTATCTTTAAACAGGAGTGTTTATTTGTGCACTCTTGCATGGCAGAGGGTTAGACTAAATGACCCTAGAGGTCCCTTCCAACTCTAGGATTCTGTTATTTCGTTTCTATATCCAACACTGGAAGAGAGAAGTGATAACTAAGACATTTATACTTCATTCTGAAAGTGTGTTAAACTTTCCTATCTCCTCATGGATATCAGGGAACCATGGATCCAGCCTGAAATATAACCAGTCTTGCTCAATTTCAGGAGCTAAGCAAGATCCAACCTGGTTAGTGCAGAAATGGGAAACCGCGAGGTAAGGTTAGGAAGCAATCCTGCTTGAAACCTGGGAAAGCGATGGCTGCCAGTTCGAGCTGACAATCTTAGGCTATGTGGACCAAACATCCGTCTCAGTATAAAAAGCTTTTTACGTTCCTGTCTTGGTCTGATTTTGGGAGCTAAGCAGGGTTTGGACTGTTCAGTGCTGGGGTGGAAGACCACCAGGAAGGAAGACCAGCTAGGGGAAAAGAATGATACCTTTCAGGAGCGTGTTAGTCCTGTTTTCCTGTATGGCGAGGGTTGGATTAGATGACCCTTGGGTCCCCTCTATGATTCTATGACTTGAACTTTGAATTCAGAACCAGAAGTATACTGGCAGGTAGTTTTAAAACAAGCTTCTCACTTTGGCCTAAAACTACCTGTCCCAAGGGTCCCAGGAGATGGCCCAGATGCGATGCCATGTTGTTTGGAAAGAATGGGCGTCGATGTCTGGAAACGACACAGTGGAAGAGGGGACTCTGCTCCTCCGCTGTCTCCCCTCTCCTCGCTTCCAGAGGATGGGGTCCCGACCGGTGGCCCATCGAGGCTGGAAACTGAAGCCGCTGACTGCAAGGACAAAAGAATGAAAAAAATTAAGAGGAACATCATCAATGATCTGCAGCAAGTCTTGAACTCAGAACCCAAAGGGCACAGAGCATGAGCAGAGGGCTGAAATCAGTCAACTGAAAGACATTTTGAATAGCAGAAACAGACAACTGTAGTTCACACACTGAGGATGTAAATCTTCACTATTTACATTTTAGGAATGGAAAAATTCTAATTCAAAATTCCATATTTGGGGGAAAAGTAGAAACATCAGGATACCTAGTTTAGAAATTGCAGTAGTTAAACCTCAGAAAACCTTTATTCAGTTAAAATATAAAACTCAGAAACCTTTTATTAAGAAAGTAATAACGCTTTTGACAATAGGCAAGATATTGAGCGATGGTCAGTAAATTTGCAGCATTTCAGGACATTTTGGTGCAAAAATCCATTATTTGTGTGAAAAACCTTTTTTGGGCAGAAATGCTAAATTTCTGCACAAAATCCAACTTCTCCACAAAAGTTTTTTTTAGTGTAAGAAAAACTCCCAAAGTGTAGAAAATCTTGTGGCTGTTTCTACTTTTTCCCCAACGGGGTGTTTTGATGTGTCAAAACTAGAAATGGAAATAATATTTGCTGCTGCTATTTATTTCAATGCCCTTGGGGTTCTGAGTTCAAGATTTCTTGGAGGGTAACACAAAGGTGAGAACTGAGCCCTGTTTTTATCCAGGAGTCGCACCTCCCAACATGTTTTGCAAAATTCTTCCATGAAGAAATGCACCAAAATTGGGGAATGTGCAAGAAAGCGTCCCATTTTGTGTGGAAAAGGTATTGTTGGAAATAGTGGGGTTTTGAATGAAAAGCCATCACAATTTTTTTGTATTTTTGTGAAGAATAATTTCTCAAAATAGGTCAAAATACTGTGAATACTGCATCCCAAGTGTTAAAAATTGTAACCTACCTTTACTCCCCCCCCCCCTTCCTCCATCTTAACCAAAAGCACCTTCCTGGATCTAAACAAAGTTCCTCATGTCTAATATTCTTAATTTGAAAATTTGAAAATTTAAATTTAAAATTTTTTTTTTAATTTTAATTTTTAAACTTTAAATCTTTCAAACCAGCAACTCACAGAAAGCTTTGGTTGTGGCAACGTGAGATCCATGCCCTCTTCAAGCTGCCTCTGTTTCCCAGCCAGGTCCAAAACCTCCTCAAAGTCCATTTCGGTGCCATCCAAGCCCAAGCCCTGCCTCGGTTTCCCAGCCAGGTCCAAAACCTCCTCACAGTCCATTTCGGTGCCATCCAGGCCCGAGCCCTTCCGTTTTAGGGTCTGCACAGATAGGAATGACAAAGACCAGGAGGTGGGGATGATGGGTCATTCATTATGATCATGTCCCTGCTTAGATCTTAAAATCTCTATAAAGTAAAATATTAGAAGTATTTAAGTATAGTCACCCCTCCAAGTCCGTGGCCTTGAAATCCATGGAGGGGCGACCACCATTAGCATGATGGGGCATGCGCCCAGTGCGCATATGGGGGGGACACCCCATTCAAGCCAATGGGGCTTGAATATACGCAACCCTCGTAACTCGTCGGGGGGGTCCGGAACGGATCCCTTGTGAGTTACGAGCAACGACTGTACATTATCATGTACTGTAAATTGACAGAAAGTAAACTGTCAGAAAGGTGTGTCATAATTCAGGGTTACGGAAGACTTTGGAGGATGATCTTGGGCAGGGGTAGGCAACCTAAGGCCCGGGGGGCCGGATGCGGCCCCCCGAGGCCTTTGGACCAGCCCAAGGCCAGTCCTGCCGCCGCCCTGCTCCCCGCCGCCCCCTGCCGCCCCCCATGATGATATTGATTATTGTTGTCATTACTTGTTCTTGGGATTTTCTTGGCAAAATCTCCACAGGGGTTTTGCCATGGCCTTTCTGGGGCTGAGTGAGTGTGCATGCATATTTTTTATTTTTTTTAAAATATTTTTCATATTTATTTATTTATTTATTTATTTATGGTGCTTCAGCCCCCCAATTGTCTGAGGGACAGCAACCCGGCCCCCGGCTCAAAAAGGTTGCCTACCCCTGATCTTGGGCTTGACTCTCAGCCTATTTACTATCATTGACTGTGCTGAGGGATGGTGGGATAGGGGCTTGTGAAGAGCTCTTCAGGACGACGCTTCACTTTATTGAACGGCTGATTGTTTATTTATATTCCTGGAGTGTTTGTGTCTGCTTTATTTCAAGCATAGAACGGAGCTGTACTTACGGGGCAAAATTTTTCAGGTGACTCAACCTCCCCTCCAGCTGAGCTACTATGGCCTATTAGTGACTTAATCTGAGGGAGTCAACCACTGCTGGCTGATGCCTCAGCTGTAACCAAAGTTAACAATTGTGCCTGGATCTGAAAATATTTTCAATGGACTGGGGAATGTATAAGGTGGGAACTTTCTCTGTAGATTGATGATGGTTGATACTTGTTGTAGAATGTTATACTCCCTGTCTGTACAAGTGAATGTGATAGAGTCTGACAGTTCTGAAATAGAAAATTAAAAGTAGATAGCTGCTAAAATACTAAAGAAACAAAGGATCTGTAGGGATTGACTGAAATTGTGGTTACCAAGTATTAAAAGGGAGATTAAGAGCTATAAGTATTCATAGGGGGACCAAATAAGGAATGTGTTTTATTCTCTCCCTGTTTCTTTTTTGTAGGATAAGGGTCTCTTTATTCTTTGAGCCATATTGATACTACTCTAATTATTTTGAAGGAAATAAATGGCGTCTGGGAAAACTAGGGCCCAGGCTCAAGCACAACTACAAGCCCAACAAACTCGCAGACCGTCCTTAGATCAAACAAAAATAATGGATACTAACTTACATCTTCTGGAGGAAATAAGGAAAATTAGGTTGGATTTAAGCAAGGAAATCCATGATTTAAGACAAGAAATGGTTGATTTTAAGACAGAAATTAAAAATGAGTTAAGGGATGATTTAAAGAGTGTTAGTGGCTCGCTAAACAAGATTTCCATTGAGATAAATAGAATCCAAAATAAAATGGAAAAGATTGAGGCTAAGCATATATATTTGGAGGACAATTTAAAAGACATTAAAGGAAAACAGAAAGATTTAGAGGAATTAGAGGAAGATAATATGGTCAAAGATTTAAAGGCCAGGGAAAGATCTTTAAAAATAAGAGGGGTCCCAGAACAAGATAGGGAGAATCTATTAGAAAAAATGATTCAGATATTAAGTGATTATTTAAGGAAATCCCCTGAATTGTGTGAAATTGAAATTGACAATTTGTACAGACTGAACTCCCAGGTGGCAAAACAAAAAAAGGTCCCCAGGGATATTATGGTGGTATTTGTGAGGAAGCAATTGAGAGACTCTTTACTACACAAACATAGAGAAGAACCGATGCAATGGGAAGGGGAAGGTAAAGATCTACTTTTGTATAAAGATATACCACCTGTGATTCTGAAGAAAAGACGGGAATATACCTTCTTAACTTTCACTCTTAGGGAACAACAAATTGTTTATAGATGGTTGACTCCTGAAGGACTAAGTTTCTGGTTTCAAAAGAAAAAAGTAGAAATTAGATCGTTATATGAAGCCAAAGATTTCCTTAAACACTTTAAAAGAGGGGATAAAAGAGAGGAAGGTAGAGGAAAGAAGAGCTTTAAAGAGATAGATGCTAAAGGAAACTATGGGCCTCGGCAGACGACTAATAAGGTCGTCTTGGAGGCAGGGAAGAGGAGGGGCAGCCGCACGAGCGGCGCCCCTTCCTCCTCCCGAGGTTGCCCTTGGAGCTGCCGGCCCTCCGCATGGCTGGCACTCCGGGGGCAACCTCCCGCCGCAGTGTCCTCACACGCTGCGGCAGAAAAGTCAGGGAAAGTGCGCCCGACGCGTTTAGGGCGCACTTTCACTGACTTCTGAAAGGAGCGCCAATTTGGCGCTCCTTTCAGGGACGCCACCGGTGCGCCGCCGTGCGAGTGCCTCGCTCCAGCGGCGCACCGTCCCAGGGCATCCCCGATGCCCTGGTCTGCATCCCCCCTATGATAGAGGGGGAAAAGATTCTAATAGAGGTAAGAGTGGAAAAAAGAAAGATAATGGAAAATCAAACCATCGACAAGAGGGGGAATTACAAACACAGAGAGAGGATAAAGGGAGAAAAAGCCCTACTAACCCGGGCAACGTTGAAGAAGTTAAGGAAACAGAAGTATCTCAAGTAGATCAGGGAAATAATTCCGATGAAGATCTAGATTCAGAAGGAGAGATAGGTAGTGATTCTGAAATAGATGAAGAAAAGGAATAATATGACGAAATTAAAGAATCCCAATAGGAAACCTGTTAAAGAAATTATAACTATGAACAAAATAAATAGCCAATTCTTAAAGCCTTTAAATATTCAGAAATTAGCGTCACTGAATGTAGAGGGAATGAATGGTAGTGCTAAGAGAGGGAGAGTTTTCCAATACTTAAAGAAATTTAATTTTAAGATACTATGTTTATTAGAGACACGTACTAAGAAAGTAGATGTTAAACTTCTCCATAACCGAAAGTTGGGTAAAGTATTTGTTTCTGCTGCAAATAAAAAGAAAAAAGGCGTGGCCCTTTATGTAAAAGAGATATATGACCCTGTGGAAGTATTAAATGATAATCAAGGACATTATGTGGGGGTCCAAATTATGCTTGAAGGAGAAAAAGTTCTTCTTATTGGGCATTTATGGCCCACTTGAGAAGAAAGGGAGATTTTATGAGACTCTATCAAATAAAGTGGAAGCTTTATCTTTTGACTCCTGTATATGAATGGGCGACTGGAACAGGGTTGTCAACCCACAGCTAGACAGATATTCTAGGAAAGACGTAAAACCCAACCAAGGTAAATTGCCTCAAAAGTTTTTTGATATTGTGGAAAGGTTGAATGTAATTGATGTTTGGAGAGAATTAAATCCAGAAAAAAGGGAATTTACATTTTTCTCAGATAGGCATAGGTCTTGGGCCCAAATAGATATGATTTTTATATCTAAAAATATTCTCCCCATGATTTTGAGTGCTGAGTTCTGTTCAAGAGTAATCTCAGATCACGGACTAGCAATACTTGTTATAAAATCAAGATCTAGAGAAATAACATGGCGGCTAAATGAGAATTTGTTAAATAATAAGATTCATCAAGAGGCAACTGTTTGCTTACAAAATTACTTTAAAGAAAACATGGATAAGGAAACTGATATATTTGTTGTATGGGAAGCCGCGAAGGCGGTGTTGCATGGGGTTTTTTTGCAAAAAAGCTCTTACCTTAAAAAATTAAAAAGACAGAAACTAAACGAACTGCAAGAAAATCTGAAACTAAAGGAGAACCGTCTTAAATATCACCCTAATAAACGACTTCTTGGTATGGAAATTAAAGATCTGCAACAACAGATTTCCTCATTGTTGTTAGAGGAAAGACAGAAAGAGTTAAAGTTAATTAAACAAAAATACTTTGAAGGAAGTAATAAACCGGACAAATAGCTAGCTTTTCAATTAAGAAAAGAAAGAGTTAAAAGGCAAATAACATGTTTACAAGATCGGGGGGGGGGAAATATACGGAACAAGACCATCTAAAAAGAATTGTACATGATTTTTACGAAAAACTATAATAAAAGAGAAGAGAGCCAAAATGAAATAATTACAGAATATTTAAATAGTTGTAATTTGACATTGTTTAATGTAACTCAAAGGGAACACCTTAATAGGGCGATTACTATACAGGAAGTTTTGGAAGCAATAAAAAGAATTAAATCAGGGAAGGCTGCAGGTCCTGATGGTTTTCCCGCAGAATTTTATAAAAGATTTGCACCATTATTGGCAGCCCCTCTCGCTAAAGTTATGAATGAGATCTTATTAGGCAAATATCCACTGACATGGGCTCAAGCAAATATTGTCATCATTCCTAAAGATAATAAAGATCCTCAAGATATTAAGAATTATAGGCCGATCTCACTTCTAAATGTTGATTATAAAATCTTCGTGTCTATACTTGCTGAAAGATTAAAAAAAATATTGACTGATTGGATTAATAAGGACCAATGTGGTTTTTTTTACCACATAGACATATTAAGGATAACTTGAGAGCTGTACTCAATTTGATAGAAATACACAAGAAAAGTATAGATAGGAAGTTAGCAATGACCTTTATTGACTTCGAGAAGGCCTTTGACCAGGTTAATTGGTCGTTTCTTTTGTTACTCTTGGAAAAAGTTGATGTTGGTGACAGCTTCATCAATTGGGTCAAAGCAATTTATGATAAACAAGAAGCATGGGTTCTCGTAAATGGAGAGAGAACAAAGAAAATTGGGATTGAAAAAGGCATGAGACAAGTCTGCCCGTTATCCCCTTTGCTTTTCCTGATGGTAATCGAAGTGCTTAATAACAAAATAAGGGAGGAAAAGAGGATAGAAGGGTTTAAATGTAAAGGTCATGAATTTAAGCTACGAGCTTACGCTGATGATTTGTTAATTATCACAGTAGACCTAGATCAAAGTATTAAACAATTTTTGAAGGTATTAGAGGAATTTTGTGTGGTCTCAGGCCTTAAAATTAATAAAAATAAGACATCTATCTTAACTTTGAATCTCCAGGATTCTCCAGGATCTCCAGGAATCTCCAGGATGATGAAGAAAGGAAATTGAAAGAAGTCACAGGATTTGAAATTTGTAAGAAAGTTAAATATCTTGGGATAACTTTGACTAATAAAAATGTTGATCTCTTTAAGAATAATTATGAGCAGATTACGAAAGAAATGATAAGAGACTTAAAGACTTGGAATCAATTGCAGCTTTCTTGGATGGGAAGAATTTCCGTTATTAAAATGAAGATATTACCTAAATTTATGTTTCTGTTTCAGAATCTCCCTATCATTACTAATTTCAAACCATTCAAAATGTGGCATAAGGAGATATCTAAATTCATCTAGGGCGGGAAAAGGCCTAGAGTAAGGCTGAAATCATTGCAAAACAAGATAGCTAATGGACGATTAGCCTTGCCGAACTTGCTAGTATATTATTCAGCTTGTTGCCTAGAATGGATGATAGACTGGTATTTGCTGACTAATGAAAAGGTATTGGCACTTGAAGGGAAAGGGCTAAGATTTGGATGGCATAGTTAATTATTTTATGAGAAGTATAAAGTACACAGAGAGTTTGGTAATCATTTTGTATGCAAATCTTTGATGAATATTTGGTTTAAATATAAAGCTAGGATCTGCCCTGATTTACCCAGGTGGGTATCCATACATGAGGCTTTTCATCAGCGGGAAGTGATCAAAACGGGAAAGTGGGTAACATATGAAGACCTGTTAGAAAGGAATATTGGGGACCAGAATTTTACCTTTAAGAAACATGAGCAACTAATAGAAGAGGGATATTCCCTCGGCTGGCTACTTTATAGGCAACTTAGGGAAAGATTTGTCTGCAATCGAAAATTGTTGGGCATAAGGAATGAAAACAATAAATTTGATGAAATTATACTTTCAAGAAATTATCAAAAAATTGCTAAGTTGTACGAATATCTGATGGGTTTTGAGTTGGAAGAGGAGCTAATAACAGACTCCATGATTAAATGGGCACAGGAATTAAAACCGAACATCAGTTTGGAACAGTGGGAAAAAGTTTGGATTAATAGAGTAAAGTATACTGCCTGTTATGATTTAAGGGAAAACCATGTCAAAATGCAATTTTGATGGCACCTTACACCAGCAAAGATTGGGAAAATTTATAAAGGCTCCTCGGATAAACGTTGGCGGTGTAAAAAAGAAACCGGCACATATATCCATGTGTGGTGGAATTGCAAAGAGGTTAAAAAATATTGGAAAATGGTACACAATATAGTAGAGAATATCTTACAAACACAAATGACTATGGATCCGAAGTTATACTTATTAAGTATATGTGATAACCAGGTTCTGGAATGTAAATATGGCAAACTCATTTTTTACGTAACAACTATTGCTAGAATAGTGTTATCCAGGAAGTGGAAAATGAAAGAAATTCCACTAAGAGAGGAATGGTTATACAAACTAAAAGAATTAGAACAGATGGATGCACTGACTAGCCTCGTGAGAGGACATAATCGAGAAGAAAGTCAAAAGATTTGGGAACCATTATATGAATATTTGAATAGACAAAATACAAAAGAAGAAGATTAAATTAATTTAATGGTATAATATAAGACGCTATGTTTATAATTAACTTTAATTAGCTGAGGTAAGCAATCACTTTATTTACATGAATGTACTTCAGTGAATTGTCTTATTTGTTAAATATGCATGTATTTATGTATTTACTTTTTTTATTATAGGAAAATATGGCTCATAGCTTACTTGTAAATATACAGGAGGGTGAGATATAAATTTTTATTAAGATCTTAGTCCTAGTTCAGGAAGTAGGTTAATAATTTGTGATTGAAGTGGATTTCGATTATGCGGATTTATGTTATATGTATATGTTATGTGTCAATTTATGTTATGTGTCGATTTATGATTGTATGTTTGTATATATGTATATACATGTATAATAGTATGTTTTTAATTTAATAAACTTTATTTTAAAAAAAAGAAATAAGTCAACTGAAAGACATTTTGAATATCAGAAACAGACAACTGTAGTTCACACACTGAGGATGTAAATCTTCACTATTTACATTTTAGGAATGGAAAAATTCTAATTCAAAATTCCAAATTTGGGGGGAAAGTAGAAACATCAGGATACCTAGTTTAGAAATTCCAGTAGTTAAACCTCAGAAAACCTTTATTCAGTTAAAATATAAAACTCAGAAACCCTTTATTAAGAAAGTAATAAAGCTTTTGACAATAGGCAAGATATTGAGCGATGGTCAGTAAATTTGCAGCATTTCAGGACATTTTGGTGCAAAAATCCATTATTTGTGTGAAAAACCTTTTTTGGGCAGAAATGCTATATTTCTGCACGAAATCCAACTTCTCCACAAAAGTTTTTTTTAGTGTAAGAAAAACTCCCAAAGTGTAGAAAATCTTGTGGCTGTTTCTACTTTTTCCCCAATGGGGTGTTTTGATGTGTCAAAACTAGAAATGGAAATAATATTTGCTGCTGCTATTTGTTTCAATGCCCTTGGGGCTCTGAGTTCAAGATTTCTTGGAGGGTAACACAAAGGTGAGAACTGAGCCCTGTTTTGTCCAGGAGTCGCACCTCCCAACATGTTTTGCAAAATTCTTCCATGAAGAAATGCACCAAAATTGGGGAATGTGCAAGAAAGCGTCCCATTTTGTGTGGAAAAGGTATTGTTGGAAATAGTGGGGTTTTGAATGAAAAGCCATCACAATTTTTTTTGTATTTTTGTGAAGAATAATTTCTCAAAATAGGTCAAAATACTGTGAATACTGCATCCCAAGTGTTAAAAATTGTAACCTGCCTTTACCCCCCCCCTTCCTCCATCTTAACCAAAAGCACCTTCCTGGATCTAAACAAAGTTCCTCATGTCTAATATTCTTAATTTGAAATTTTGAAAATTTAAATTTAAATATTTTTTTAATTTTTAATTTTTAAACTTTAAATCTTTCAAACCAGCAACTCACAGAAAGCTTTGGTCGTGGCAACGTGAGATCCATGCCCTCTTCAAGCTGCCTCGGTTTTCCAGCCAGGTCCAAAACCTCCTCAAAGTCCATTTCGGTGCCATCCAAGCCCAAGCCCTTCCGTTTTAGGGTCTGCACAGATGGGAATGACAAAGACCAGGAGGTGGGGATGATGGGTCATTCATTATGATCAACATCCCTGCTTAGATCTTACACCGATCTCACCAGGGCTATCGACACAATCGCTCCCAAGCGTCCTTTCCACCCCGCCGCAAACCGCAGGCCCTGGTATACAGAGGAGCTTGCGAGAATGAAGCGGGTTGGACAATGACTACAGCGCAAATGGCGGAAGAATCGGCTCTTATCCGACAGAACTCACCTCAGGAATCATCTTGATTCCTATAGGGAGGCTTTACATGCAGCGCAGAGATCCTTCTTTTCTGCACGCATTGCGTCTGCTGAGTCTCGTCCAGGAGAGCTGTTTGGGGTGGTAGGGGATTTGACAAAAGTTCCTCCGGTGCCGAACCCCCTACTTAACCCAACAACAGCCTGCTGTGACGCATTTAACATTCACTTTGCAGATAAAATCTCTCGGATAAGAGCCAACCTAGACGCCATTGCTTTGACAGAATCCGCAAGAGAGGCGCCTAGCGACTCCGTTGATGGCAATCCACTGGATCAGTTTCAATGTGTGAGTACCGATGACGTGGACAAGGTACTTGGAAAAATGAGGAAGACGACTTGCCCTCTCGATCCTTGTCCATCTTGGCTGGTTGTCCCGGGGGGGGGGGACGCATTGAGAGTGTTCCTTCGGGACACGATCAATGCGTCCTTCAGGGAAGGCACTATACCATCATGCTTGAAGGAAGCGGCCGTTAGGCCACTCCTGAAAAAACCCTCTCTGGACCCCCTGGATAGAAACAATTACAGACCAGTCTCCTTGCTTCCTTTTTTAAGCAAGGTGATCGAGAGGACAGTTGCTTCCCAACTCCAGGCAGTCTTGGATGAAACAGATTATCTGGATCCATTTCAAACTGGCTTCAGGACAGGATTTGGGGTTGAGACAGCCATGGTCGCGCTGACCGATAACCTCCGCTTGGACATCGACAAGGGTAGTGTGACTCTGTTGGTGCTCTTGGATCTCTCAGTGGCCTTTGATACAATAGATCATGCCATCCTCTTAGATCGCCTGAGAGTTGGGAATCGGAGGCACTGTTTTGCAGTGGTTCCGTTCCTTCCTCTTGGGCAGATCCCAGAGGGTGAGGCTCAGGGACAGTTGCTCTTCCAAAACCGAGCTTAATTGTAGCGTCCCTTAGGGCGCCATCCTGTCTCTGATGCTATTCAATATTTATATGAAGCCGCTGGGTAAGATCATTCGGAGGTATGGAGCACGGTGTCTTCAGTACGCTGATGACACCCAAATATATTTTTCCATGACCAAATCATCGGCTCAGACTTCAGACAGTGTCTCTCCTCTTAATGATTGTCTCAGAGAGGTAATAGATTGGATGAGGAAAAACCGATTGAGGCTGAATCCAGACAAAACGGAGGTACTGACAGCCACAGGCCCGAAACCAGGTTTGGGAATACAGTCTCCAGTCCTGGATGGAGTCACACTCTCCTCTAAGGACTGTGTTCGTAGTTTGGGGGTGCTCCTAGACTCGTCTCTTCACATGACTAGTCAGGTGAATGCAGCAGTCAGGAGTGCCTGTTATCAGCTTCGGCTGATACGCCAACTGCGCCCTTATCTGGATATGAGGGATCTGGAAACTGTCGTGCACGCGCTGGTAACCTCTCGTTTGGATTTTTGTAATGCGCTCTACATGGGGTTACCCTCGTGCTTAACTCGGAAACTTCAACTGGTTCAAAATATGGCAGCCAGACTAATTTCTGGAACATCGAGGAGGGAGCACATAACACCTGTGCTTAAATCCCTCCACTGGCTGCCAATTAGTTTCCGGGCGCAGTACAAGGTGTTGGTTTTAACCTTTAAAGCCCTACATGGCTTGGGTCCATCCTATCTTCGGGACCGCCTCTCCCCGTATGAGCCCCCCCCGCGCAATTCGGTCCTCTGGGAGGAATCTACTGCAGCCAATAAAGACCGGGCTCTCGTAGACCTCCCAGAGGACCTTTTCCGCAACTGCTCCCAGACTTTGGAATGGCCTGCCGGATGAGATCCGTCATATTACTACCTTGGCTGCCTTTAAAAAGGCAGTAAAGACGGATCTTTTCTGGCAGGCCTTCCCGGAACATCTCCCAGATCTATAAATAGTGACTCTGGCTTTATCCTTGACCGCCATGACGTATTCCCCCTGTCAAATTTTGTTTATTTTTGTTTTAACTGCTATATTCATGTTTTAACTCAAAATTAGTTTAATTCTGTTTTATGGGGGGGAGGGTTGGGGTCAGGGTTGTGATTTTAACTTGTTCTTTTTAATTGATGTACGCCGCTTCGATTGCTATACAGAGAAGCGGGATATAAATAAAATTTATTATTATTATTATTATTATTATTATTAGATCTTAAAATCTCTATAAAGTAAAATATTAGAAGTATTTAAGTACAGTCGCCCCTCCAAGTCCGTGGACTTGAAATCCATGGAGGGGCGACCACCGTTAGCATGATGGGGCATGCGCCCAGTGCGCATATGGGGAGGACACCCCATTCAAGCCAATGGGGCTTGAATATACACAACCCTCGTAACTCGTCGGGGGGGTCCGGAAAGGATCCCTTATGAGTTACGAGGGACGACTGTACATTATCATGTACTGTAAATTGACAGAAAGTACATTAAAGTATTTATAAGGTAATTGGGTGGCAAAGACAGGGAGGTGTGGATGACGGGTGATTCATTATCATCAACATGCCTGCTTAAAGTATTGGTAATAGAAGTATTTAAATACAGGTATAGTAGGTTCAGCATTTAACTAGGGTCCCAAAACACACTGCAGAAATAATCCGATTTGAGACCCCTTTAATTGCCCTGGCTCAATGCAAAGGAGTTCTAGGAATTGTAGTTTTGTGAGACATTGAGCCTTCTCTGTCAGAGAGCTCTGGTGTCACAATAATCTACAATTCCCAGGATTCCCTAGCACTGAGCCTGGGCAGTTAAAGCGGTATCAAACGGGATTAATTTTGTAGTCTGTTTTGTACCAAGGACTCTTGCGACCAGGGTTTGAATCCCAGAAAGCCACTGGGTGACCTTGGGCAATTCACACTCTCTCAGCCTCAGGGGAAGGCCATGGCAAATCTTGCCAACAAATCTTGCCAAGAAAAGCCCCAAGATTTTGTGAGATATTTAGCCTTCTCTGTCAGAAAGCTGTGGTGCCGTAACAAACAACAAATCCCAGAATTCTATAGGACAGAGCCATGGCAGTTATAGTGGAATCAAACTGCATTAATTCTGCAATGTAGACGCAGCCTGAGTGAAGAATTATATCCTTAGTGGAGACACAACAGCTACTTACAAAAATCCAAGGGGCTGCTGTGTAGAAGAAAGGGAAGGCTTCTCCTTCTTTGAAAAGGGAGAACCAGAGCCAGTGGGAGGAACTTTTTAAACAGAAGCTGGATGGCTATTTATTGGGAATGCTTTGATTCTGTATTCCTACATGGCAGAAGGGGGTTGGACTGAATGCCCTTTGGGGGTCCCTTCCAACTCTAGGATTGTATGAACTGGCAGGGAGACAGATTTCAATGGACTGTTAAAAGAAACTCCCCAATGACACTCATGCCTACAGAGTTCTTGGACACTTTAGGGCCAGGATAGAACTTTTTTAACAACAGGGAGTGAGCAGAAATCAGAAAAAAAGGCCTCTCATGGGCCTTTACTGACCCAAGGAGGTTTCAAAACATGGTGGGAGGCCATTTTGTGCAAAAAGATTCTTAAAATTGCATTTTTAAACCCTCAGGTGGCCCAAGTGGGGCTGCAAATACATTTTAGAAATGCCCTCTACACTTGAATCTGGAAGCAAATTCAGAGACTGGGGGTTCTGGGGCTCCAGAAATGGTCCTGGGGAGGGAGACACTGTGCCCACCCCGGCCTAGACGACCAGTTCTGTGGTTCACCTCCAGGATGTCGGCGTTGGTCTTGCTCTCGTGGGGCTTGCTGTACTTGGTGTACTTGAGGAGGACCTTGTCCATGTCGGTGCTGGCATACTGGAAGAGGTGGTTGGCACTGTTGAAGATGATGAGGCCAATTTCGCAGTCGCAGAGGATGCTCAGCTCACAGGCCTTCTTCATCAGGCCAAACTTCCGCTTGGTGAACGTCATCTGGACAGTGGGGCCACAAAGCCACAAAGAAACAAGGGAAAGGTAACCAGTGGACTCAGAAGTGGCACCAAAAAGTCCTGTGCCCACATTGCCTCATGCGCCCTACAGCACCCGACACTTTTGCCCTCTGAACTGCTACTTCCACCTGGTACAGAAAATGGCAGAGGAAATTCCTGTGCTCACATTAACCCTTGCACCCTACAGCACCCAACATCTCTGAAGTATCACCTCCACTTGGCACAGAAATGGCAGAGGAAATGCCGTGCCCACATCACTTCATGTGCTTCACGGCACCCAACACTTTTGCCCTCTGAACTACCACTTCCAGCTAGCACAGAAATGGCAGAGGAAATGCCTGTGCGCACATTGCCCCATGCACCCTATGGCACCCAACACTTTTGCCCACTGAACTACCACCTCTGGTTGGCACAGAAATAGCAGAGGAAATGCCTGTGGTAGCATCATCTCATGCGTCCTATGGCACATAACCCTTTTGCCCCCTGAACTACCATCTCCACTTGGCACAGAAATGGCAGAAGAAATGCCATGCCCACATTACTTCATGTATCCTATGGCACCCAACACTTTCGTCCTCTGAATGTGTTAGTTACCCTTCCAATTTTGTATCACCTACAAACATTATAAGGAGTTCCAGTAACCCATCACCTGAGTCATTCATCATATTATTATAGAGTGTTGGTCCTGGGAGAGAATCCTGCAGCACTCCACTCAAGACTGTATGAAGTGAAGCCACTGATGATGACTCTTTGAACATGATTTTCCAACCAATTCTGGATCTATCTGATGGTGTTCCCATCTATTCCAGATTTAATCAGCTTGTTAATTAAAATATCATGGGGGAACTTATCATTTTTTTTTGCTGAAATCCAGATAAACTACATCTTCAGCATTCCCACCATCTACTAAACTTGATCTGATCTGGTAGTGTATCCCAACTCTACAACTCCTTCCATTTTTGAAAAGGACACTTACCTGCCTGCTCCTTGGGTCCAAAATCCGGCTGATCTGTGTCTTCTTCCTCCCCATTGCAACCCTTGACTTTGCAACCTTGTAAAAGAAAGGAATTGTTAGAGACACATACATTCAAGGATTTTTCTTTGATTGTTTTATTGAATTGCATCTCTCTTTAATTGTCCATCTTTCTTTAATGGTACCAGAGTATTATAAATATTGCAGAACTGAGAAGGAATAAGAAACAAAGCAGAAAAAGAGAGAAGACTGTTACATTGCCATTAAATCCCATCATTGAAACAATACAGAGTTTGCAAATAAATATTTTCCCTTTAATTTACTTTGAAGGTTAAAATGCAAGTGGTATTAATCATCAGTTTGAAGATTTCCCACACATTTCTTTACGAAAGCAATTTGTTTAATCTCTTCTCCATAATCTGAGCAAAGGCTTTGAATAATATAGCTGCGTCTCCACTTTGTATGTAAAATGACATCTTGCCACACTGTACTGAAATTTAATACATGAGGTTTATACAGCTGCTGGGTTTGTTTTTAATGTTGCTTTTTAACTTGATTTGGGCCACAGTCTAGCTTAGAAGGGCAGAGCCAATATATCAATAACATTAGATAGTGATGCAAAATATATTATTATATAGAAGAGATTTCTGTCTTTTGTATCAATAGAGGCATTGTCAAGATCAATGGAAGTAATAACACCACTCTCTGAAACCAGAAAAATTGGACTAATGGAAAGTACCGAGTTCTGATTCCGCTGCTGAGTTGCAAAACACTGACTTTAAATTCTCACTGCTCTTCTTTATCCGCACTAAGTCTTCTCTCGCTCTTTCGTATCTTTTGCTTCTTGCGGCCAGTCTATATTTAGCAGATCAGAGCTAATTTTAAAAAGATGGAAGGAAATTGTGACGGAGTTCCCACGACTCACGGCCGTGGCAATTTCGGCTGCCACCCACACAGGGAGCCAAAGGTACATTGGGCCAGACTTTTAATGGGGAAATTAAATTGGGAAAGGTAAATTTGAAAATTATTCCCGCGGGAAACCACCTTCCACCCCCAAAGAAGAGCGTTTCCAAGATTTTGAACATCAGGTTGGCCAAAGTCTAAGACTGCAATTCTCTAGAAATAGCAACTGTTGTTTATCAGGAGGTGTGGGGGTGTTGTTTTATTTCCAGAGGTCAAGATTTTGGGGGGGGGGGGGGAAATAGGGTTTTTTTAAAACCAGTTTTTTTACATGAATGGTTTAATGACAATAACTGAATCCCACTTATTATATTAGTACTGTGAAACAGTATTTCATGCATTAAAAAGCCTGATCAACTGCCTTTTAATGCTTTCTAACCTTAACTATCCAAAGTTATTAGGCTTAGGCTTTGATACGGTTTACATATTTCAATAAAATTTTGGGAACTGTATTGAGAAGTTTGCAGCCAATAAATAGGAGTATAGGACTAGACCGATATAGGTCTGTGGTTGCATCTGCACTGCAGAAATAACAGTCTGACTCCACTTTAACCACCTTGGAATTCTGGGATTTGCAATTTGTCATGGCACCAGAGCTCTCTGGCAGAGAAGGCAAAATGTCTCCCAAAACTACAATTCCCAGGATTCTATAGCACTCAGCCATGACAGCCAACGTGGTGCCAAACTGGATTATTTCTGTGGATGCAGCCTAAATCAGGCAATTAAGTAAGAAAATGCAGTTCAGATGGTTATGCCACCAGCTCAGGTGCCACAACAAACCACAGTTCCCAAATTCCATGGCTTAGAGCCGTTGCACTGAAAGTGGTGCCAAACTGGATCATTCTTATGGATGCACCCACTCTGGATTAAATGAAGAAGCTATGGGTCTGCAGGTACAGAAAATTTGACTCCATCCTGTTCTTGGATCTCAGTTCCTCCATTCAGCGGAGGAACATGCCTGATATAATGCAGCCAAGGACAGCTTATGCAAGGAGGCAATGGGTTTCATCAGCCGCTGCTTTCCTGGAAAAGCTCATGAGAAGAGACGGGAAAAGGGAGCGTGGGATCCCTTTGTCAGGATGGTTTCTCTATAAGGGTTATTTAGCCAAAGAAAATTTCACAGATTTGCGTACAGATCAGTCTTCTCCTCATCAGGTTTTCAAGGAGCTGGGGATGTTTAGCCTGGAGAAGAGACGGTTAAGAGGCGATATGATAGCTCTGTTTAAATATTTGAAGGGATCCCATACTGAGGATGGAGCAAGCTTGGTTCCTACTGCTCCAGAGAATAGGACCCAGATCAATGGATGCAAACCACAGGAAAAGAGATTCCACCCCAACATTAGGAGGAACTTCCTAATGGTACAAAATGGTTTGACAGTGCAACACATTGCCTTCGAGAGTGAGTGGTGGAGTCTCTTCTTTGGAGGTTTTAAAGGAGAGGCTGGATGGACATCTCTCACAGAGATGGCTTTGATTGCTTCTTCCGGCATGGCCAAATGGGGTTAGACTATATGGCCCTTGAGGGTCCCTTCCAACTCTAGGATTCTGTGATGCTATGAATTCCTGCATGGCCAAATGGGATTAGATTGAATGGCCCCTTGGGATCTTTTCCAATTTGATGATTCTATAATTCTAAGATAAAAGCCTTCAGGAGTGGTTTAGCATTGCCTTCATTTGCACTGTGCAGTACTAACTCTTTTACACTTAGCTATGATGCCACTTTATCTCTGAGAGATCCTTTGCCAGTGTCACCCCCTATTATGGCTGGTGCCAAAAAGTTGGCACATTTTATTTGGTTCCTCAGCAAATGCCCATCTGACTTGGGAGACCTTCCCAGCAACATTGCTGCCATCATCCTCTTGCTTTGCAGGAGCAATGCAATGCACCGCTGTGCCAAGGATAGCCATGAAGGAACTAGACAAGATGCTGAAGTGTAAAGATATATCATTGCAAACCATAAATGCATGTGAGTTGACGTAAGTCTACGAAAGCTCATGCTGCCAACTTCTTTCTTTCAGTGAGTCTCAAAGGTGCTGCAAGACTCACACGGCTATATCTTTGAATTGCAAACCATAGGCGGGAATGTCCAAAGCCGCCACCGTATTTCCGATTTCTGCCTATAGTTATGAAAGCTGAACAGTGAAGCAAGTGGGCAGGAAGAGAACCAACCGATTTGAAATGCTGGAGTTTTGTGGATACCGTGGGTTGCCAACAAAAAGCCTGCTAGAAGAGGCCTAAATTGATAGGCGTCTGTACTTTGGATATATCATGAGACAAAGGGATTCCCTGGAAAAGACAATAATATTTGGTAACGGCAATGGGCAAAAAGGAAAACCACACTAAAGGTGGAAAGATTCAGTCAAAAAAGCTACAGCTGCCCTGAATTTGAAAGATCTAAGCAGGGTAGTTGTTAATAGGGTGACTTGAAAGCCTCTCATTTGTGGTGTTTTTATATTATTATTATTATTATTATTATTATTATTATTATTATTATTATTATTATTATTCCCCACTCTTTAGAAATGCTCTCAAATGCTTGTTGTTGTGTTGCTATGTCCCTATACATCAAACTTGATGGCAAACAGCAACAAAGAAGGATCTAGATAAGATAATTTTCTGTGTTTTTAATTGTACTGTTTTAACCTTGTAAACCACTCTGAGTCCCAGTTTGGGAAAAGAGTGGGATATGATAATGATGATGATGATTGACGATGATGATGATGATGATGATGATTCCAAGTCAGAATCATTTCCAATTTCCGTATATGATTCTGAAAGCTGGACAGGGAAGAAACTGGATAGGAAGAAAATCAACTCATAGGACGTTATCGCACGTGGGCCAGAAAGCGATAATAAAGTGGAAATGAGGCATTCCGAAAATAAACCGAAAATAAACCTTGATTCCGCAAATGGCTTTCACACGTAATTACCTTAATTGCAAATTTACAGTAAGCGCATTTAACGTTCACACACAAGTGAGAAAAGCCCGTAAATGTACTAGAAATGAGCTTCTTGCACATGCGCAGATAGAGGAATGCTTGCCGTGGAACCATGGGAAAAGCAGGGAAATGCTCCCAAATGCGCATTTGCTTTTCACATTACGATAAATGCGAAATTACTGTAATTTCACAAATGCATTTCCTCAAAACAACCGAATTTCAAAAGATCTCGGATAACACCAGTTTCTGTCCACTTTCTGTGCGACGTTGCGTGAAAACGTGAGGCACAAATCCAGTTTTTGTTTGGGATTTGTGTGGATTAACCAGCAGATTTCCCCCATGTGATAACGTCCATAGGAAACATGATCCTGGAGGAGAGTTCTAAAAATCCCACATAGATTTCTAAAAAGACCCATAAATGGGTACAAGAATAAACCAAGCCTGAACTTTCCCTGGAAGCCAAGATGACCAAACTGAAGCTGGCGTACTTTGGACATGTCATGAGATGACGTGACTCATTGGAAAAGACATGCTGGGTGAACTGGAAGGCAGTAGGAAAATAGGAAGGCTGAACCACTGGAGGATTGATTCAATCAATCCCCGTTTGCAATCCTCTGAGGCTGAGAGAGTGTGACTTGCCCAGGGCCACTTGGTATTTAACTGCAATTCCTAGGATTCCCTAGCACTGAGCCAGGGCAGTTCAAGTGGTCTCAAACTGGACTCTTTCTGCTGTGTGTTTTGGACCTAGAGTTTTCTGGCAGAGAATTCTAAGCACCCTTCTCTAAACTACAAATCCCAGGGTTCCATAGGACAGAACCAGTGTAATTAAAGTGGAATTACAGCACTACAACTGAGTAGTGTGGAAGGGGTGCTAGATATACCTTCGTCATTGCAAAAAGGAATTAATTGCAAAGAACTTGCTCTTTGTAAGCAGTTGTTTCCAGACAATTGGTTACACAACAATAGCCTTATCTTATTTTATTTTGTTAATTCTGTAATTTTGTTGAATCCCACTATGTAAAGGCAGGATATAAATCCTTGAAATAAATAAATAAATAAATAAATAAATAAGAAATTAATAAATAAGCTTATTTTATTAGTAAGCCAAAAGTAAAGCCTTATTTTGTTTAATGCTGATCTGTTTGATGATCATTTAAGTTAGAAAACAACAAATGTAAAGAGGTTTAAAAAGCACCAAACAGAAGAAAATTTCATATAAAACACTGCAAAAAGAACAATGCAGAACTGCTCCCTCGCCACAAATGTAACCCACACTCTATCCTTGGAGAAAATCCAAGAAAATAAAGGTTTGCATTCTCCATAAACTTTCCTGGAAGGTTATCTTCCCCCCCCCCCCCATTCTTCTTTCGTTTCCAAAAGTTTAACCCTGGGAAGAACTACATGGAAACAAAAGCCGAAAATAAGACCATCAAAAACCGAGCCAAGGACCAAAATAAGGACAGCAGAAAACTGCGGCTGATGCTGCTCCGACCACAAGAATAGGTAACCAGGAAGGCGCTTCGGCCGGCCGGACAAAGCAAGAGGCCACAGACTCTCCAAGGTTTCGCAGATCAGAGAGCAGTCAAGATGTCAAAATGAAAAAGACCTGAGAAGTTAACAGAGGTTGCTGCAGTTTGCTTTTGCCTGAGTCTACAGGGAAGGAGAACTAGGAATACTCAGTCCTTTCTCCCCTCCTCTGATAACTGAATGCAAACCATTTTTGGACTTTGTATTCAATTTGCAGCAGTTAAGATGAGGATGAAGGGCAAAGGTGGGGGGAGGAGAGGGAAACCGGGACATTTTGAAAGCAGCTGAAAAAGTGGGACAGCAGAGGATTAATTAGAACTGAACCTGCTAAATTGGGTATAAAACTGGCTGATTTTCACATCCAAACTCCAAAATTCTGCAAAATATTTGAGATGCCCCAGATCTCTCAGAGGAAGTCGGCTCAAGCCTAGGAAAGCTCCTGCTCCCAGCGTCTTTCTTTCAGTTCGTCAGGTGTTGCAAGATCCCTTAGCAGACTGATTCTCCTCTGTGAGGCTGCATCCGCACTGCAGAAATAATCCAGATTAACCTTGCTTTAACTGCCATGACTCAATGCTGTGGAATCCTGGGAACTGTAAGGTTTATTTGTGGGACCAGAGCATTCTCTGGCGGATGAGGCTAAATGACTCACAAAACTACAATTCCTGGGATTCCATAGCATTGAGCCATGGCAGTTAAAGCAGCGTCAGCATGGATTATTGCTGCAGTGCGGATGCAACCTGTGGTTGCCAGCATCCCAAATAACTCCTTTGAAATAAAAAGCTAAATTATACTCAGGCAGTTGGTGCAGCATGCGCAACTGCACAAATTCACAAGAACCTCAAACTGGCTGCATCCACACTGCAGAAATAATCCAATTTGATACAGCTTTAACTGCCCTGGCTTAATGCTATGGAATTCTGGGAACTGTGAGACATTTAGACTTCTCTATCAAGAGCGCTCTAGTGCCAGAAAAAACTACAGGTCTCAGGATTTCACAGCACTGATCTGTGGCAGTTAAAGCGGTGTCAAACTGGATTGTTTCTGCAGTGCGGATGCACCCATGTAGGGATCCTAAAAGCCGCTGGAAGCATGCTAGACAGGGTTCAAAGGCCTCGAACCTTCCAAAATCTCACATGAAGGCAAAAGATGGAAAGATGCAAGAAAGAACTGCTGCAGCAGTTTTGCATTTTGTACTTATGCATTTTCAGTTTGTAGCAATTGAAGTAAGCTGAAGACAAAGGAGGAAAGTGGGGAGGGAAAGAAAATTGGCTCTTTCATAGAAACAGAGCGGGAAGGGTCCTAATGGACTATCGATTTCAACATCCTTTTCAATGCAGGATCTCTTTGTCCATTTTTGTAATTTTATACACACACACTGTATATATTAAAACCTGTAAAAATAATCTAAATTTCTCTCTCTTTCTCTCTCTCTCTCTCTCTACACACACACACACACACACACACACACACACAGAGTATATGTTCCAGTAAAAAATGAATTTACTGCAACAGAATAACATTGTACTAGACTTTTGGAAAGGGTTACCTTTTGGCTAACAGACTTTCCGGCTGCCTAGAAATGTGTATTTCCAATTTGCAAAAGCTGTTTGTTGCACAAAAGAAATTGTTCCATAACATGAATAATGCATTTTTTTTACTGCAAAATGTTTTGTGACATATTTGTATAACCCAACATAAAACGTGGACTGAGATTCTGTTATTTGGACTAACTCATACTTTTTTTGTAGACTCATAAGATGCATCCACAATTTAAAAAATTTGAAGGTTTTGCCCTTATTCCTTTATATGCGCTGCTCTAATTTTGCAGTACATGCACAAGCGGCATGCACCCACATAGATTCTGGCTTATTTCTGGACTGACAAAGAGCGAAAGTCACAGTTTATTTTGGGGGGTGTTGCAGTTCCCCATTTGCTGTTCCGGTCACACAGACATCTCTGCATAGCAAGAGGGATGATTTTAGTGAGACAGCAAAAAATCCACCCAGATTTATAGGTAGAAGAGAGGGAGAAATCATCATCATCATCATCATCATCATCATCATCATCATCATCTAGATTTCTCACAAATGCTAAATGGAGCCTCCAAACTCAGAGGCAGTCTATCTTACAATACCAGATGCTTGGGACAGAATAAACTATTGGAGAGGAGCAGTTACTGTCATAAGTTGCAAAGAACCTTTCTTCTTGTTGTGTGCCTTCAAGTCATTTCCAAATTATGGATATCCTAAGAAGACCCTATCCTGGGCTTTTCATGGCAAGAGTTGTCCAGAGAAGAGTTGTCCATTGCCTTCCCCTGAGGCTGAGAGAGTGTGACTTGCCCAAGGTCACCCAGTGGGTTTCATGGCCAAGCGGGGATTTGAACCCTGGTCTCCCGAGTTGCAGTCCAACATTCAAATCACGCTGGCTCTCCTTTTAGGATTGGAATATCCTTCTCTTGAGACTTAATGGCTGGAAAAGTAAAAATATGTTGGCATTTTGTGTCCACCCTTTTTGCCTTTAGCCTTGCCTGCCACTAGAACAGGGTTCTCATGAAAATATCTGAAAATGCATACCCCTCCAACTATCCCGATTTGGAAGGGTTAGTCCTGATTAATCCTCTGCCCTTTTCCCAGTTGCTTCTAAAATGTCCCAGTTTTCCTTGCCTCCTCCCACTTTCCCTCTTTATCTCCATTTTGCTAACAATTGCTGCAAACTGAGTTGAAAGTGCAAAAGTAGCTTGTACTCAAGAGGCAGAGCAAAACCCATCCCAAGAGGGTCAAGCAAAAGCAGACTGCAGCTGGAAGGAAGGGGGAAGCTAACAGAGTACTGTAAATACATAAGATTGCAAAGGCTTTGCATTTTGTATCTCTGTTATTATAAAGCCTTTGCAAATTCTAGCAACAAAACAATAAACCCTTGCAAACTGCAGCATCCTGCATAGCAAATATGCACAACAAGCAGTTGAAATTTGGGGAAACGCTGCCAATCTTAACAAAGTATCCAGCAGGAGCAGGAGATTTGCACACAGACCTTGCTTCTTTCCCGAAGCTGATCCCAGCAAAGCTGGAGAATTTGCACCCATGCCTTATGTCTACAGATGACCCATGAAATCTGGAGACTCAGAGCCAGGCCCTGAGAACTGGAAAACATAGTTTCAGGCCCAATCTGTCCCGCTACTTGGGCTAACAATATCTCAAACCTTGGTGTACCTACCTTTTCTTGCAGAATGCACATTTATTATTTAACCAGGTTTGCCCAAAGCTTGAGGTTTACACCAAGGCTGACATCCCAAATATGAAATAATAAAATAAAATTCAAATCATAAGCAAACTCATCAGCATCAACCAGAACAATGTTCAGTAGACCTTCTAGGCTGCATCCGCACTGTTGAAATAATTCAGTTTGGCACCGCTTTAACTGCCATGGCTCAGTGCTATGGAATCCTGAGATCTGTAGTTTTGTGAACTATTTTTACATGTGTCTACTCAGAAGTAACCATTTCCAAGAATGTGGGATGTGCAAGGTCTCCTTCACAGGACACAAGTGAAAGCACTATGATCCAACTGCCAGGACAGCATCCTGTGGACTTTTGGGATTTCTAGTTCGGAGAGGCACTAGAGCTCCCTGGTAGAGTATTCTAAATAACCCACAAGACAACACAGGATAGAGCCGCGGTATCAAAGTGCTCACATTTCTGTAGAGTCAAAATGATCTTAGGCTGCAGAATTAATCCAGTTTGATACCACTCTAACTTCTATGGCTCAATGCTATGAAATCCTAGGATCTGGAGTTTGTTGTAGCACCAGAGATCTTTGACGAGTTAAAATCAGTGTCAAACGGCATCCATTCTGCGGTGCAATGCACCCCAAACCCCGGAAGATCAGGGTTCAAATCCCTGCTCAGTCATGACAACCCACTGGGTGCCCTTGGGCAAGCCACACTCTCTCAGCTTCAGAGGAAGGCCATGACAAACACTTCTGAATAAACTTGCTAAGAAAACCATAGCAGAGGGTTGCTCTAAATTGGCGTTGACTTGGCAGCTTGTATCAACGTGGTGCAGTGGTTTGAGATTTGGACTACAACTCCAGAGACTGGGGTTCAAATCCTGGCTCTGCCAGGGAAACCCACTGGATGACCTTGGGCAAGTCACACTCTCTCAGCCTCAGAGTATGGCATGGGCAAAACTCCTTTGAACAAACATGGCCAAGAAAACCCTTGATAGGGTTGCCTTAAGAGTCGACATGAAACGACCTGAAGGCACACAACAACAACTCAACAACACACACAAGAGTCATTTACAAGGCTGTTAATATGTTAGATTTCAAGCAGGGAAAGAGAGACTTGGATTGACTTTGGGTTACAAAGCTTGCTGGAAATACGGTCCCCGTCTCTCAGCCCAAACAACTTTAAAGGGCTGTTGTGAGAGCAAATAAATCAGATTTTGGTGGATCAAGCCCAAAGCTCTGGTTCCTTCCAAGGAAGAACAGGACCCAAAATCCCCACCCCACCCCAAACACCAAAATATTAACACATTAGTAAAAATAGTAAGGGCTGGAGGGGAAATTTGTGAGTTTCATTTCCCCCTGGGTTTGTTTTTTAAGACCTTACTTTCTTCCCATCCTAAATATAAAGGCAGTGATGAATGGTGGAGTCTCCTTCTTTGGAGGTTTTTAAACAGAGGCGGGATGGCCATCGATCAGGAGTGCATGGATTGTGTCTTCCTGCATGGCAGAAGGAGGGTGGAATGGATGACCTTTGGGGAACCCTTCCAACTCTAGGATTCTATGGTTCTAAGTGGGGGATCCCTTTCTCTGGAATTCTCCAAAAAGAGGCTGGACCTCCTGGGGATGATCTTGCTTGGGTTCCTGCACTGAGTAGGGATTCGACTCAAGGACCTTTGGGGTGGCTGTCATATCTATAATTCAATGAGAATTGGAAGACTTTCCGGTGCCACAACTCCAAACTTAGGCCTGCAAACCTGATGCTTCTCTCCTTCCCAAGGACAAGGCACCCAACGGAAACCTCCCCGAAACACACCCCAAAATCCACCACTAAATCCCAAAGATTGTCATTAAAAGCCGCCTGCAAATCCTCTGGAATTTTCGTTCTTTTTTATTGCTTTTCTCTATACCGAGAAGGGATTAGATTAGGAAAAGAAAATAGGAGTTTAGCGACTGAACCCCCTTCTCAAGGGAAAGGCTTCAGAAGATGGGAAGATTTGGGGGGGAAAGAATTGGGATGTTCAGTTTCCTCTCTTCTTGCCTCCCTCCCCTAGTTTTAAGTAGCAGAAGGTTAGATCATTTCTTTAGGTATTTTCCCTCCTATTATTTCAGTTTTTCTTCTTTCGCCCTTGGCTTTGAGTTATGGATCCACAAAATTCCTATCTGGAGATCATTCTTATCAAGCAGCCCATCTCAAAGGGAATTCTGTAGACCAGGGAGTCAGTGGTTAGAGCAGAAGGAATCCTCTGGATGCCAACAACTGCAACTCCCATCAACCCCTAACCAGGAGCGAGGGCTGCTGAGAGATGTAGTCAAACCATTTTTTGCCAATTCCTGGGTTGAAGTGTTGACCATCCTAAAGTCTTCTGTAAGAAGAAACAGGCCTTACATAAATGTGCAGGAGTTTTCTTTGTTGATGCTGAACGGCTTGTGCCTTTGACTGGTTTTCATTTTAGGATGGTGCAATTGCTTTTGCACTTTTTCGATACTCTGAATTTTGCACCGCGTTTGTTTTCACAGTTGTAAAAAACCATCTTGAGTCCCAAACTGGAGAAATATATAGAAAGAGAGAGCGAGAGCGAGCATTTTTTTTTTTTTTGCAATATTTTGTTGCATTGTTGCAATTTAGGTATGAATTTGTAAAGTTACCAAATGCAGCCTATCATGTAGGATTGTGGATTATTTAGCAACATAGCTATGGATCTGTAAAATTACCAGATGCAGCCTATCATGTAGGACCGTGGATTTTATAATCCACGATCCTACATGCTAGGCTGCATTTGGTAACTTTACAAATCCATAGCTACTGCAAAAATATATATATAGTCCACAATCCTACATGATCATGGATATATACCGTAATCCACAATCCTACATGATAGGCTGCATTTGGTAACTTTACAAATCCATAGCTACATTGCAAATATATAGTCCACAATCCTACATGATCATGGATATATAATCCACAATCCTATATGATAGGCTGCATTTGGTAACTTTACAAATCCATAGCTACATTGCAAATATATATATATATATATTCCACAATCCTACATGATCATGGATATATAATCCACAATCCTACATGATAGGCTGCATTTGGTAACTGTACAAATCCATAGCTACATTGCAAAAATGCAACACAACCCAGGATCTGGGCATCAGCGAGAATGCTCTAATGTGAATCGGGGCATTTCTTATAAGGCTGGTGTTGTGATGGGTATCAGTGAGTGTCCCAATGTCCATTGGTGCCCATTGCTCCCAGATGTATGCTGTGCCCTTCACTGGATGCCACTGCACAATGGATGCCCTTACGTTGTAATGTTACAACATATGGTTATCCATTGTGCAATGAGAGCCAGTGAAGGGACTGGTGATGCCTCATGGCCCAGTGTGCCAATGTGCCACTGCAACATCCATGTCCCATCTGTGGACAATTCTGATCAAGCATCCCATCTCAGTGGCATCAATGTGTTGCTGTTTTTTTTAATGTCCATTATTATTTGATAATTAAATTAAATCTTGTCCTTCTTTCCTTCATCCCTCAAGATCAGCCAAAGAAACTTGTTTGCAAGGGAACTTGTGCTTCTAGATCTTACTGATCTCTAACTCAACTCGAACCCAAGCTCCAACCCAATTCCAACCTTCCAGGTCTCTAGCCTAACTACCGTATTATTATTTATCAGTATCAGTGTTACAAATAATATTAACTGATGAGAGGATATTTTCTTCAGCCGCCCCCAGATTGTGGAATTACCTGCCAGAAAAGATTCGGAGCCGTCCAATTTTAAAGCCACACTAAAGACCAGCCTCTTCTAGCAGGCCTGTCCAGATGGGTTTTTTTAAATTATGCATTTTAATGTTTGCACTGAGTATTCTGCATCAGTTTTATATGTTCTTGTAACATTTTTATATGGGCTTTAAACTGTGTTGTGTGTTTCCTTTGTTGTTGTTCCCCATCCACAGCAAGAGACAGGTAAGAAATAAATTTATAATGAGGATGAGGATGAGGACAGAATCATAGAATCACAGTCGGAAGAGACCCCCAAGGGTCATCCAATCCAACCCCTTTCTGCCATGCAAGCATACACAATCCAAGCACCCCCAATCCTGTCTCTGGTTAAACATCTCCAAAGGAGACTCCGCCATAATCTGAGGCAGCGTTGTCCATTTTCAAATAACTCTTACCATCAGGAAATTCTTCCCAATCTTTAAATGGAATCTCTTTTCCTGTAGTTTGAATCCATTGCTCCAGGTCCTAGTCTCTGGAGCAGCAGGGGGAAAAAAGCTTGCTCCATCTTCATTATGACATAATAATTAGTAATGTCATATCATTAATAGTAATAATAAATTTTATTCATTTGTTTACATAATAATTTGCAAGGGGATTATGGTACTGAATCTGTTTCAGCCAAAACAAGAAAAAAAAAGTCCTGTGGCACCTTAAGGACTAGCACCTTTATTATATTATAGATTTTTGTGGACTTAGTCAAATGGAAAACACCCATTACATCTGTTGAAGAGCTCTGTTTAGTCCAGAAAAGGTCATGCTGCAAACAATATGTTCATTCGAATTTATGCTTCATTCATGTAGCACTAAGCTATATGAGGAGCCCGCCTGGTTTGAGTGTTGGAATACAACTCTGGAGACCAGGGTTCGATTCCGAAGTTGGCCCTGAAACCCACTGGTGACCTTGGGCAAGTCACACACTCTCAGCCTCAGGGGAAGGCAATGACAAACCCCAATGACAGGCTCACCTTAGGGTTGCTGTAAGTCAGAAACAACTCAAAGGCACACAACAACAAAGCTATATGATAATAAGGTGGAAATATAATATAATTATATATATATATATATATATATATATATATAAAAGATGGGAGTCCTATAAACACTGATTTCTGTATACAACCAAATTCTGGAGAACGTCAGAATAAAAATAGCCTGGATTGCACTGTAAAGGGTTAAAACACATATACTATTGTGTGCACAACAACCCTGACAGGTAGGACAGCATCTTCAAATATGCAACTGACATTTGGCAGGCACGAAAGAGCTTAAGAAAAACTAATTTCTTGAACTATAGATCCCAAAATCTCCCACCCACCAGGGTTATGGTTGAGGTGCAGTCCAAAAAAGGTCATTTTTTCCAATCTTGGAAAGGGCATCTGCGTTTCCCAAACTGGAACCTGGCCTCATCAGAAAGTCTTTTTCCATCATATACAACCTTTGTCCAAGGCTAGAAGTAGGAATAAAATGTCGCTAGTCACTTTCTGTCAAAGTTTGGCTTCTTTTTGCCTCCTTCATCTTCTCTTGTATGATTTCTGTTAGTCCCAATGCCTGGCTCACAGTCTCTGGCTACATCCACACTACACAATTATACCAGTTTCATACCACATTAATGGGCCTGGCTCCAACCAATGGACAGCAGGGATTTGTAGTTCTGTGAGGTATTTAGAATTCGCTGGCAAAGAGTTGTTATGCTGCAATTAGAGGAATTGTTTTAGAGAATTCTGAGTTCCTCAGTGGACTAGAAATCCCAGGATTCTGTAAAACAGAGCCACGGCAGATAAAGTGGAATCAAAGTGCTACAACTGTGCCATTGGGATGCACCCTATGTCACTTCTGAAAAAAACCCATCTGAAAAATCTACAACATTTTGTGCCTTTTTGGTTGGCCTAAGAAAGGCATTGCCATAAAATCAACCTCAGACTTTGTACAACATTTTAAAAAGGAAAGACAGCTAAATCTATCCAGGGGAGAGAACTCCAAATAATAAGAATATCAAGAAAAAAGTCTGTGTGGAGGAATCCAAAATAAAAATAATATTTTAAATATTTATATCTTACACACACACACACACCAGTTCAGGACTCAAAGCACCTTCCAACATTTAAAACCAGCCAAGTTTTAAAATCTGAAGCATACACAAGCTAAAAGGTCATTATCAAAGTATATTTTGAAGAATGTACTCACATGAGTGTACTTTAGTGGCTTTTTAGTACTGTTTTTCACTATTGGTTTTATGCATTTTTTTTTAAAAAAATTCAAATTGTGTTTTGTATTTTTGTACCCCATCTCAAGCCTTGAGGAGCGATAGGAAATAAATAAATAAATAAAATTACCATCATTATCATTATTATTATTATATCTTGTATCCCACCTTCAGCCTTTAAGGCAGGTAGGAAAGAAGTAAATTATTTATTTATTAATTAATTAAACTACCAAAACATGCCATTCAGCAAGTGGTCCAAATTTTATGCAATTTATAACACCCATCCACACTGAGATCTTACAAAATTCAGTATTCCAAGAGAGTAGACCTCCTTTCTCTTTCTAGACTGGAGTGGGACACCTCTGACCATGGACAGAGTGCATTTCTCATAGCCACCAAGTAACTTCAGTTGATAGACTTTTTTTTTTATTAAGTAGGATGAGAGGTTTGTCTGCAACTCAATATGCCTTTTTTTTTCTTTCCTTCTTTTTGCAGTTCAAAGAAATCCTCTACCACTCCTCCCTCCCCTCCCATCTTTCATGCTTTCCAATCCATTCATTCTTTCACCATTCAATTTACCTGTGCTCAGGTGTATTGCTGCTGCTGCTCCTTTTCTCCTTCTCCAAGCAATTCCTTCTCTTCAGCAACAGAAGCTCTTCCAAAGCCCCGCTGCTCAGTAGGAGTTTCTCTTTGCAAGGAGCACTGGTTTAATTGCAATAAAATAAAATCTGATGATTATTATTTTTTTGCAAAATTCGTTGCAAAACTGTCTCGCGCACCACACTTCTGCCAAATGGAACGTTGGCCCAGGATTTGAAGAACGGGGCTCTTTTGCATAGCCACGCCTCTCGCCTCTTCTGATTGGCTCAGCTTTGATGGTCATTTGCATAGCTCACCTGTGTGGTTGGTACTACAGAACCCAACATCCACCCAAAAAAGCCTTATTGGACCAGAGGAGCAATATTCCATGTTCAGCTCCATTGCCACTAATAGGAAACTTTCTTTAAAAATGCTGCCTAGAAGTAGAAAACACAGACCCAAACCATTAAACCCAAGGGATTTTATTCAGGGTGCATCCACACTGTAGAAATAATCCAGTTTGACACCGCTTTAACTGCCATGGCTCCATTCATCCTACAGAATCCAGGGATTGGTAGTTTTATGGAATGTTTCACTTTCTCTGGATGCATTTAGACTACAGAAATAATGCAGTCTGACACCGCTTTAAGTGCTGCAGCTTCATCCTATGCAACCCTGGGATGTGTAGTTTTGCAAAGTCTTCAGCCTTCCTCTGCCAGAGACTGCTGGTGCCTGACAAAACTACACATCCCAAGATGAAGACATGTCCGTTAAAGTGGTGTCAACCTGCATTATTTTTACAGCATCGATGCATCCAGGAAAAAGCTAAAGATTTTGCAAAACTACACATCCCAGGATTCTGTACCATGGCAGTTAAAGTGGTGTCAGACTGCATTATTTCTACAGTGTAGATGCATCCAGAGAAAACTAAATATTTTGCAAAACTACAGATCCCAAGATCCCATTGCATGGGGTGACAGCACTCAAAGTGGTGCCAAACTGCATCACTGCTACAGTGTAGATGCACCCTTGGTCATACTAAAAGTAAACTCACTGACATCAGTGGGATTGAAATGTTGTTGTTGTTGTTGTTGTTGTTGTGTTCCTTCAAGCTGTTTCGGGCAACTCTAAGGCCAAACGTTCATGGGGTTTTCTTGGCAAGATTTGTTCAGAGGAGCTTTGCCCTTGCCTTCCCCTGAGGCTGAGAGAGTGTGACTTGCCCAAGGTCAACCTAAGGAGAACCTATTCCAAGTTGTTTTTTTAAAAGCACTGTACATACACAAGATACGTCAGCAAGCCTTGTTAGTTTGTAGTTTCAGTATTAGAGAGATTTTGTAGCACCTAACTGAAAGAACGCTTTCTTGACTCCTGCACCCAAAAACCGCTCCTCTCCCTGAGGTACATTGATGAGATCTTCATAATTTGGACTCATGGAGAGGATTCACGCAAGACATTTCGCCAGAGTTTCAACAACTTCCACCCCTGGAGCTGTCTATGGAACAAGTTCATTTTCTGGACACCATGGTGCAGCTACAAAATGGGCATCTAGGCACCACACTATATCGCAAGCCCACTGACCGCTACACACTTTTGTTGTTGTTGATCTTGACCCATGCATTGACCTTTGCATTGATCTTGACCCATGGCAACCCTATGGATGAGTATCTCCAAGATCCTCTGTCCTTTCCTGCTCTGCCCAGATCCTGCAAACTCATATTCATGGTCTCTTTAATAAAGTCCATCCATCTAGCATGTGGCTTTCCTCTTTCATTTTCCCTCCACATTTCACATTATTGTCTTTTCCAAGGATTCATGCCTTCTCATGATGTGTCCAAAGTACAACAGTCTCTTGTCATCTTGGTTTCTAGAGAGATCCCTGGCTTGATCTGCTTGAGGATCCATGTCCTTTTGGCTGTCCATGGGATCCTCAGCACTCTCCTCCAGCCCCACATTCTCTCAAGGCATTGATGTTCTTCCTATCCTCTTTCGTAACTGTCCAGCTCTCACATCCATCCATGGGAATAATAGGGAATACGATGGCTTGTATGGGTCTAACTTTTGTGCTGAGTTGTATATCTTTGCATTTTAGGATCTTTTCTAGTTCTTTCATAGCCACTTTTCCCATTCTTAGTCTTTTTCTGATTTCCTGACTGCAGTCCCCATTTCTACCAATGTTTGGTCCCAGGTATAGGAATTCTTTTACTATTTCTATTTCTTCCTTGTCTAGGTCAGGGGTAGGCAACCTTTTTGAGACAGGGGCCGGGTTGCTGTCCCTCAGACGATTGGGGGGGCCGAAGCACCAAAAATAAATAAATTAATTAATTAAAATTAAAACAAAAAAATTAAAAAATATGCATGCACACTCTCTCAGCCCCAGAAAAGCCATGGCAAAACTCCTGTGGAGATTTTGCCAAGAAAACCCCAAGAACAAGTAATAACAACAATAATCAATATTGTCATGGCGGGCGGCGGCAGCGGCGGGGGGCGGTGTTGGGCGGTGGCGGCGGCAGGACCGGCCTGGGCCCGGTCCAAAGGCCTCAGGGGCCGCATCCAGCCCCCGGGGCTTAGGTTGCCTACCCCTGGTGTAGGTTGAACTTGTGAAGGTCCTCATTGGTCATTATTTTTGTTTTCTTTATGTTCAACAATAGGCCTGCCTTTGCACTTTCTTTTTTGCTCTTCCTTAGTAGGTGCTCCAGGTCTGGGAGGTTTTCTGCTAGTATTATGGTGTCATCTGCATATCGTAGATGGTTGATATTCCTTTCTCCTATTTTCACTCCTCCTTCCTCTGCGTCCAAGCCTGCTTTTCTTATAATATGTTCTGCATTCAAGTTGAACAGATAGGGTCAAAGGATGCAGCCTTGTCTGACCCCTTTGTCAATTCTGTTCTGACAGTAATAATAATATTATAATAATAATAAAATGTATTTATATACCGTCCAATGGTTGCCCAATCAGGGTGGTTTACAACATAAAACAATTTACAATAAAAAACAGAATTCCCCCCCCCCCTTAAAACATTATTAAACAAATAACATGATTAAAATCCATTAACAATTAACACAGAATAAAATCATAGTAATTAAATAATTAAAACATTCTAGAATACCCTGCTTTTACGCTTCCAGGGGAACCTCTTGTCCAGAGTACAGATTCCTCATCAGGACTATCAGATGTGTTTGATCCCAGGTATGGGAATTCTTTGACTATTTCTATTTCTTCATTGTCTAGGCTGCACTTGTGAAGGTCCTTGGTGGTCATTATTTTTGTGTTGATCGTCCTCCCGTCTTCTTTCTTGACTGTCCAGCTCTCACATCCATACATAGGTAGCAGGGAATACGATGGCTTGTAGGTAGGGTGATAGGAGATAAGTTGAATGGGTAGAGTGACGCGTGCTTACATGCCTCCATTTTCCATCCTGAACACACCACCAGATCCATAATCTACTACAGCCAAGGCCTCCAATACAATCGCATCTGCTCAAACCCACAAGTCAGGGATGCCAGGCACAAGGGGCGTTTTCACACGGGGCTTTAGGCGGACGCAATCCTACCTCCCTCCGGCCCCAGTCCGGCTCCTTTTCCAGTGTGTTCACACTCACGTCGCAGCAAACCCCGCCCCTTCCGGTGCCATCCCTGCGTCAGTCCGGCTCCTTGCTCCGTGTGTTCACGCTCACGTCGCAGCAAGTCCGGCCTCACTCCGGCCGATCCAGCGCTAACTCCGGCATCAGCCCCGGCAAGGTAATTCCTTTTTTAAAAAGGAATTAAGTTGCCGCCGCCGGAGCCATTCCGGAATGAGCGGCACGGTCGGCTCCAGGCGGCTTTGGTGGGTCTAGTGTGAAAACGTCCAAGGAATTACAACAAGCATTCCTCAGACTACAGTACCCACCACATGAAGTATAAAAACAAATAAAGAAGGCAAGGCTTGTACCCAGGACTGATCTATTGCAGAACAAATCGAAGAGGGGAAATGTGACTAGTGGTCACATACAGCTCCCAACTGGGACCACCATCAAAGAACGACAACCCATTCTGGACAATAATGCCACTGTGAAGTCGTAGGCTTTCATGACCGGCATCCATAGTTTTTTGTGGGTTTTTCGGGCGGTGTGGCCATGTTCTAGAAGAGTTTCTTTCTGACGTTTCGCCAGAATTTTTTTAAAAAAAATATTTTTATTATTTTCCAAAGAAAAAAACGAACAAATTTTTGCATATATTCAATAAACGATAAACAATAAGTAATAATAATAAAAAATTAAATTAAATTTTTTCATCCGGTTATACTTATTTGTTGTTATACATACAGAAAAATAAATAAATAAATAAATAAATTAGAATTGCAATCATATCAAAACATGTATATCTTAGTTTTTCTTAATCATATTTTTCCAACATTTTTCTTCTGTTTCTTCTTCTTTTTCTGTGTCTTCTTCTTTTTGTTTCTGTTCTTCTTCTCTTCCTATTCTTCTCTCTAGTTGTCCCTATTATTTTTTAGGAAAAAAAACCTTGAAATTGACTTCCCCACCAGGTTTGTTCCCTTTTTAAATGGCTCCTCTTATCGACTCCTCTCAATATCATTGTCTTTGTCTTTCCTTTACTTGGTTTCAATCTAACGTCCATAATTTGGTATATCCTAAAATCTTTTTCCTCTTTTTCTTCTTCTATTTTTTTCTTTCTCATTAATCGTCATTTTCATTTTCATCATTTTTTCCTTTTTAATTGATTATCTTAACTTTGTGTGTATATATAATTAATCAAAATTAGTTTTAATTTATTTTTAATTTTCTAAAAAAATTGTTGCTTTTCCCCCCCATATATTTTCCCAGAGTGGTGTTAATGTTTTCCAATCAGTCTTCCTTTCCGTAATTGATTTTCCGTTTATCAAATGGGTTAAGATATCCATTTCATAAATTTCATAAAGTTTCAACAACCAGTCTTCTATTTGTAATACCCTATCAGATTTCCAATTCTTAGCTATCACTAGTCTCGCGGCCGTTATCATATTTAATAATATTTTCCAATTTTTTATCTCGTTTACTTTCCCTATACTACTAAGAATGTTTAGCAAATATATTTCTGGTTTCATGGGATAATTAATACCTAATGATTTTGTTATCAATTGATGAATTTTGTTCCAGAAACTCTTAATCGGCACATATGGAATAAAGAACCTCTATTATGCTTGCATCTCCAGCAGTTTGCAGATGTTTTTGTAGAGATTTTGGCCAATTTTTCAGGTATCATGTACCACCTTAAATAAATCTTATAATAATTTTCTCTTAGGATATTACTGTTTGAAAATTTTATGTATTTGGTCCATGCTTTTTCCCAGTCCTCGAATTGAATTGTGTTTCCTATGTTCTGAGCCCATGCCACCATCTGTGGCTTTACCACTTCATGTTCCATATCCAATTTCAGTATTATTTTATAAATTTTAGAAAGTGTTTTACCTTTAGTTGATTTAATAATGTCATCATATTCTCCTCCTTTTTCTTCAAATCCTAATATTCTTTAATCCTTTTTAAATCTTTCTGTTAGTTGTCTATATGGGAACCAGTTACAAATTATTTTCTTCTCTGCAAGTCCCTCTCTTGTCATTAATTGCCATTTGTCTTCTTTGAATTCTATTAAGTCTTTCGTTACCCATCCTCTTTCAACTAATTTATCTCTCTTTATAAATGTTTCATGAGGGGAAACCCATAACGGTAATTTCTGATATAGTTTATTTTTATAATTTAGCCAGGTTTGTAAGATAGGTTTTCTTATAGAATGATTTTTAAAGTCTTTATGAATCTTATCTTTTTCATACCACATATAGGCATGGAGACCAAATCGTGCATTAAAGCCAGTTCTAGATTCAATAGTTTCACATTTTGGAGTTTTATCCATTCTAACATCCAATTCAGACAACTCGCATGGAAATATAGTTTCAAATTCGGAAGGCGAAACGTCAGAAAGAAACTCTTCTAGAACATGGCCACACCGCCCGAAAAACCCACAAAAACTAATAATGCCACTCTTTCAAGGGCTCTGGGTGGCAGACCTTTACTTGCCTACAGACAGCCTCCAAACCTCAAACGGGTCCTTACCCACAAGAAGACACACAAAACAGATGGGGACATAGGCACTAAGCCTTGCCACAAACCTAGATGCCAATTCCGCTCACACATTTATTTATCTAGGAAATGTCATCACAAGACCTAATGGCATCACCCACAATAGTAGGGGACCTTCACATGTTCATCCTCCAATGTGATTTATGCCATACTACGTCATCAATGCCCATCAGCACTCTACATTGGGCAAACAGGCCAGTCCCTGCGCCAGAGGATCAACGGACATAAATCAAATTAGGAATGGAAATACCCTAAAACCGGTGGCTGAACATTTCAATCTCCCGGGGCACTCTAACTCAGACCTCAAAGCAGTGCTCCTTGGACAAAAGAACTACAAAGGTAGATTGGAAAGAGAAACAGCAGAATTTGGGATAATAATAATAATAATAATAATAATAATTTATTTCTTATATCCCACCTTTTGCCTGTGCAATCAAGGCGGCTTACAAATATAAGATACAAATTTAAAATCATCCATAAACTACAGCCCCTCAGCAATGGATTGAACAAGTCTTCCTGATCCGCTACATACATTTCAACACAATCTGTCCCCATCCTCAGGGAGGAGTCCTAAACTCATCAATCCGCTACTCATGGTAGAATTCAAAGAGATAGCCGTGTTAGTCTGTGGAATCAGTACGTAGAGAGATCTTGTAGCACCTTTGAGACAAACTGAAAGAAAGAAAGTTGGCAGCATGAGCTTTCGTAGACTTCAGTACTGCCTCAGATGCATCTGAGGAAGTGGACTGAAGTCAACGAAAACTCATGCTGCCAATTCATTTCTTTCAGCTAGTCTCAAAGGTGCTACAAGATCTCTCCACCACTCATGGGTTCTCTTTGTGCTAACCGGATCTGCCAAGAGCCCATATTATTTCTCAGTTTTCTTCCGTTAAACTCCTGCCCCCCTGTCTGTCCCTGGCTTCCACTCCACCAAAAGCATCTGAGGAAGTAGACTGAAGTCTGCAAAAGCTCATGCTGCCAACTTCTTACTTTCTTTCAGTTAGAATCATAGAATCATAGAGTTGGAAGAGACTCCAAGGGCTATCCAGTCCAACCCTATTCTGCCATGCAGGAACTCACAATCAAAGCATCCTCGACAGATGGTCATCAAGTCTCTGTTTAAAGACCTCCAAAGAAGTAGACTCCACCAGACTCCAAGGCAGCACATTCCTCTGTCAAACAGCTCTTATTGTCAGGAAGTTTGGTGAGGCATTTAGCATTCTCCATTGGAGAACTCTGGTGCCACAACATACTACAATTCCTAGAATTCCATAGCATGGAGCCATGGTATTCAAAGTGGGATCAAACTGGATTATTTATGCAGCACAGATGCAGCCTTCCTCTGCTCTGCTTTTTTATTTTTCAACCAAAAGGTAAATTTGACCATTTCCACAAGGTCTGCTAGTTTCAGCAACCATTTATCAAATGTTCGTAAATCCTCACTTTTCCATTTCTGAGCATATTGCATGCTTGCAGCTGTCACCAGATACAGCAAATAATTTTGTAAATTTTACTTTGAATTATTTCACATTGTTCTACACCATTTTGTGTGAAGTCCACCCCAATGTTGTCGTCATATGTTGTCAACATGGCAAGCATATGGAGAAGAGATAACTTATTATTTCCCTGTGTTATTGATAAATTAAAGAAATAAAATTGTAATTAATTAATTAATTAATAGGTAATTGCTCTCTTGCTGTTGCTGTTGTGTTAGTGCTGTTGTTGTGTAACTATCTTTATCCTTGGACTATATCATGAGAACCAGTGTGGTGTAGTGGTATCATAATCATCATCATTACTATTGGTATTACTGTTGTTGTTGTTGTTGTTGTTAGCTTCAGCCCAATTGCAGCAGAGACCTATTAAGATATTAAGATAATTGCTGAATGGTAAATCAAACCTTAAGTAAATTTTATTAAGGGCTGATTTGCCATTTAGCAATCAATTCAATGGGTCTACACTCAATCGGTGGTTTGAGCATCGGACTAGAACTCAAGACCAGGGTTTGAATCCCAACTCGGCCATGGAAACCCGCTGGGTGACCCTGGGCAAGTCACACTCTCTCAGCCTCAGAGGATGGCCATGGCATCCCTCCTCTGAAGAAATTTGCCAAGAAAACCCCAGGATAGGGTTTACATAAGTCGGAAATGACTTGAAGGCATACAGCAAACATTCGCTGAAACTAATAATTGGGTTTAGGTTAATAATAATAACAATAATAATAATGGCGTTGATTATTATGCTGCATTAGAACTGGACATGGGGTGCCTCTACATGTGGAAATGATGCAAATTGACACCACTTTAACTGCCATGGCTCCATCCTACAGGAAACCCACTGTGTGACCTTGGGCAGGTCACACTCTCTCAGCCTTAGAGGATGGCAATGGCAAACCTCTTCTGAAAAAAACTTACCAAGTAAACCCTCTGATCAGTTCACCTTAGGTTCTTCATAAGTCAGAAATGACTAGAAGGCACACAACAACAACAACAACAACAACAACAACATATTATGGTCTTTGTCCTTCTCATTATCCTTATAGGCATTTAATAATAATAATAATAATAATAATAATAATAATAATAATAATTTATTTATTTATTTATTTATACCCTGCCCCTCTGCATAGCAATTGGGGTGGCTTCCAACATTAAAATACAACACAATATGATCAATCCCGAAACCCACCCCCTCCCACCCCTTAAAAAGTCATTAAACAATCATCAAGTATCAATTAAAAACAGTATTTAAAAAACAGTATTTATTATTTGAGTTCAGGATGGATCTGGACCTTGCAATGCTGAAATATTGAATTGTTGCAGACATTGTTTTTTGTTGTCAAGAGGGAATTTTGGCTCAAACACACACACACAAACTCTTGGATGGATTTTTGCGTGGCTTCTGGATTCACCATCCTTGGAGAACTGTGTTGGGATTCCCCGGAGAAGCAACATATGTGTGTATTTACGCACCAGGGTTGCAGAGAAGCACTGATGCAACCACAGGCTCTGGTTGCACATGATGTGAGATTGTGGCAGGGAGACAACAAGGCTGGAGAGAAAGAGAGAGAAAGGAAGGAAGAAAGAAAGAAAGAAAGAAAGAAAGAAAGAAAGAAGAGGAACACTCACTTTGCACTTACTCATCTGTCTTTGCAACAGGATGGCCTATGGGCTTATTCACACTATGTTATAAACCAGTTTGCAAACCGGTTTAAAATGGGGTTGTTCACACTTGCACCGGTTTTTCCAACCCGAATTCAAGGGGTTCCCCTTTAACCCCCTTTTTTTCGTTTCCCCCTGCGTCTTTTGCAAGACACTGGGTTTTATCAGGGTGAGGCCAATGGGAACTTGCTCCCGATTCCATTCGGGGCATCCAGGAGGGAGTGGTTAATGGACAGGGGTGCAGAAGATACCCATCCCATGCCACAGGTCTAGCTAAGCACCATTTTGGAGCTTGCGCCTAGTTGCCGGCTTGAGTGGATTCCAATTTCCCGCTAGTGGGCCCTTTAAACAACCGCTCAGCTGTGTTCCTTTTCTGGTCTGCTTTCCGCAATGATGCTCAGACCTTGCCAAAACTGGAGAAGGGGGTTTATTCCTATTTAACATACAGTATTTTCTGGCGTATAAGACTACTTTTTAACCCAGGAAAATCTTCTTCAAAGTCGGGGGTGGCCTTATATGCCGGGTGGAGGAGGGGGAGGAAGAAGGGGTGGCGCAGCACGAGGCGGGAGGAGGAAGAAGAGAGGAAGTCAGGTTAGAGGAGGAGGAGGGGGGAGGAAGGGGTGGCGTGAGGCAGGAGGAGGAAGCAGCAGCGGATAAGAGGTGAACCCCTATCCTGGGGTTTTCTTGGCAAGACTGGTTCAGAGGAGGTTTGCCATTGCCTTCCCCTGAGGCTGAGAGTGTGTGACTTGTCCAGGTTCACCTAGTGGGTTTCATGGCAGAATGGGGAATCAAACCCAGGTCTCCAGAGTGATAGTCCAACACTCAAACCACTGCACCATGCTGGCTCCTAATCCCATATGAAAGAACTGCAGACTTTTTTGTTGTTCTTGTGTATCTTCAAGTCCTTTCCGACTTATGGCAACCCTAAGGCAATCTTATCATGGGGTTTTCTTGGCATGTTTCTTCAAATGGGGGTTGCCATTACCACCCTCTGAGGCTGAGAGTGTGTGACATGCCCAGGGTCACTTACTTGGCCGCATATTGTACATACCCCAGAATGCATCTCCTAGTGTATTGGCAGTCCTTTCCCCCCAACACTTTCTCATTTTCCCCTGTTGGAAGAGGGGTCGTCTTATACAGCGAGTATATCCCAAACTCTATATTTTAACTGGAAAAGTTGGGGGTCGTCTAATACGCCCAGGGTATGTTTATTTTTTAAATATATATATATATTTTTGACAGACTGTGCAAACCATTGCGTTTGCGTTGCTTCCACGGGGGTTACTCATTCTCCGCGTTTTATTACCTACCTCCCCCCACCTAACATATCGCTCAACTTTTTTCCCCTTTCTGCTCGGGTTTCCACACCGATGCGTTGCCAGATGCTCAGACCTTGCCATAGCCTGGGAAGGGGGTTCTTTTGAGGACATGTTTATTTTTTAAAAATATATATATTTTCTGACAGACTGTGCAAACCGTTGCATTTGCGTGGCTTCCACGCGGGGTTATTCATTCTCTGGTACCTCCCTCCCTCCAGCTACCATACTGCGGGTATTCTTATGCCATCCTCACACTTTGAGACAGTGTGACTCCTCCCTCACTAAAGGCAAACCTACGGCTGGTGGTTTGGGGGAAGGTTTTCTTCTGCAGGGCTTGACATCACCATCCCATGAGGCTGAGACAGTGTGACTCCCCCAATGGCTACCCTGTCGTATCAGGGAACATAGGCCAGTGCCAACCCTCCTGTACCTGTAGACCAGGGGTAGGCAACCTAAGGCCCGGGGGCCGGATGAGGCCCCCTGAGGCCTTTGGACTGGCCCCAGGCCGGTCCTGCCACGGCCGCCCTCCATGATGATATTGATGATTGTTGTTATTACTTGTTCTTGGGGTTTTCTTGGCAAAATCTCCATAGGGGTTTTGCCATGGCTTTTCTGGGGCTGAGAGAGTGTGCATGCATATTTTAAATATTTTTTTATTTTTATTTTTATTTATTTATTTATTTAGTTTTGGTGCTTCGGCCCCCCCAATTATCTGATGGACAGCAACCCGGTCCCCAGCTCAAAAAGGTTGCCTACCCCTGCTGTAGACCTTTGACCCTCCGCCTCTTTTTGGCCCAGCATCATCTTATTGACCTTTCAGCCATCCATGTGGCAGAAGGCAAAGGGTCCCTCTCCCTGGCTGCCTTTAACTGCAACAAGCCATCCTTAGGGGAACCGTCCCTTTTAAAGCACCCTTGAAATTGCTACCCAGCTTTATTTCTCTTGGACCCCTTTTCCCTTTTTCATCTCTTGATGGCTGATTCCCAGAACTAGGCAAAGCAAAAAGGTGTTGTCCTAAACAAAACAAAAAAAGCCAGTATGGCAAACAGAAAGGTCTAGGGAAAAGTAAGGAAAAAGTAGTCCATAAGAAAGTTTGGGGGGTTGCAGACTGCCAGAAATAGTGCAAATTGAGTCCACTTTTAGGGTTAGGGAATCATGGGAACTGTATTTTATTGTGGCACCAGAGCTCTCTGACAGAAAAGGTTCAATGTCTCAGAAAAAAAAATTCCCATGATTCTCTAGCACTAACCCTAACCCTAAAAGTGGACTTAATTTGCACTATTTCTGGCAGTCTGCAACCCCCCCTTTGATTATCTAAAATATACAGGAAATGTAGACACAGTAGTTTTCTGGCATCCAGGTAAACAATGTGCAGTCTAGGCAATACACTGGGCCAGAAAGTAGAAACAACAAGTAATGTATATGCTTCCTGTATTTATGCAAATAAAAAGTAAATACACTGCCAATATATAGATAAAAGATAAGAAATATATAAATCTCAAATGACATATATAATATAAAAATATCCAACATTCAAAGTGCATGAAGGAACAGAAATATAATCACTTCCAGAGGATATGTAATATGAGATAAAAAATAGCAATAAAACCAAACGCGTTTCGACTCAACGTCTTCCTCAGTAGAAAATTAAGCTGTTGTAGCAGCAATGTATTGGAGCATCCAGGATACAGAATTTGTTGCCTGATAAACTCCTTACTTATAGTGGATGACTCCCTGCAAATAGGCAAATTATTGTGCAGTGTATTGCCTTGACCACACCTGGATGCCAGAAAACGACTCTTTCTACATTTACTTTCTTATGTGCTACTTTTTCATTACTTTTCCCTGATTCCCAGAATTCACAGTGAAATGGTGGACCTAACTGCCCTTTGGGGCCAGGAGAAGGTGCAAATGCAGCTTTGAGAGAACCCCCGGAACAATGATGTTTTGAAAATATTGCTGCGGAGATGAGGAAGGAAGGGCATGATAGGACTGCGGAGGAGTGCAGGACGGAAGTAAACCGCTTAGACACCCCATAGCGTGGTATAAAGCGGTATATAAATGAGGCTGCTTTGCTTTTTGCTTTTGGAAGTATAAAAAATGTTAGTCGGCAAGCTTCCCAAAGTGGCAGTGGCGCAGTCACCATGCCATTTTTTCATGAACTTAACCATTTTTTAGCAGGTGACGCAAGCGTGGCGCCCAAAAGGCTGACGTCGGCAACAGAAGCGGTCCTGATTGAACCAAGGACTTTGCAGCAGACTCAGCAATGTCCAGCACCCCCAATTCCATAGATGGCTCCCAGGAACCCCTTTTTCTGTACTTTATTAATTTTTTAGATTGACGAATAATGCACACCATAGCATCGTCAACACCATTACTTTCCCTCTTGCATGCTGGCCGCAAATAAATGCAGGGCAAACCGTTCCTGTGGGTACATTTCCATTGATGGCCTCTCCATCAATATGATGCTGTGATGTACCACCCAGCCACCCCATGTGCTGGAGCACTGAGAGCATATGGGAACCATTGGTTCTCCACCACTTCCTTATCTAACTACATACCAAGTTTGGACCACAGAAATGTATCTCTGAAGACTTCAGAGTTACCAGACCTATCCTTGGGGGGGGAGGCCGGAGTGCATGTCTGCAGAACACACTTGCCGTGATGGTGGTCTTGCTCTGGTGGCCGCAGTTGCAAGACAATGGGACGGTACCAGCCTGTTGCATGGTCTCCGTACAATTTCATGCATGCATTCCTGCATCACTACTGTCATTTGAATTATTCTTAACCACTTTTCCCCTCCAGAATGAGCGCAATCTACGGATGGCCCTGGAGAGATAGAGCTGACATTACCCTAAGTGGAACCAGTTCAAATACTTGAGATGGATGGCCAGGTACAGGATGAAGTCGAAATGCCACAAAATGAGTCTCCTTCTGCTGCTAATGCGACTCCTTCCCGCAGTAGCAATGGTATGTTTTTTTGTGGGTTTTTCAGGCTGTGTGGCTATGTTCTAGAAGAGTTTTTTTTTTTTTGATGGAGTTCTCGAGCTCCGAAATTGTTATCAACAAGTCATCAGCGTAAGATTTGAGTTTAAACTCATAGCCTTTATACTTTACACCTTTGATGTCTTCATCATTTCTTAAGTTAATATTTAGGACCTCTATTACAATTAAAAAAAAAAGCAACGGGGACAGAGGACAGCCCTGCCTTGCTCCTTTTTCAATTTGGATTTTCATAGTTTTCTCGCCATTCACTAGGATTTGAGCTTCCTGTCTATCATAAATTGCCTTGATCCAATTAATGAAATTGCTTCCTACATTTATTTTTTCTAATACAGCTATCAAAAAAGGCCAGCTAACCTTATCGAAAGCCTTTTCAAAATCAAGGAAGATCATAGCTAATTTCTTATCAATTTTCCTCTCATGCAGTTCAATTAGATTAAGAACGAACCTGATGTTTTGACTAATCCTCCTGGAAGGTAAAAATCCTGACTGGTCTATGTGTATCCATGAGCTAAGTATCTTTTTTAGCCTTTCGGCTAAAACAGTAGCAAAGATTTTATAGGCACTGTTTAGCAGGGATATAGGTCTATAATTTCTTATATTCCCTCTGTCTTTCCCTTCTTTTGGTAATAAAACAATATCTGCCTGAGCCCAAGACATGGGGGTTCTTAGTGCACCATCCGCAATTTCATTAAACAAATCTCTTAAGGGAACACTTAACTGATCTGCAAATTTCTTATAAAATTCAATCGAGAAACCATCGGGCCCAGGAGATTTTTTTACCTTCATAAGATTGATGGCGTCTTTGATTTCTTGAGTTGTAATGTTGCTATTTAATTTTAGTCTTTGATTTTCATCAAAAGGTCTAATTTTTGATTGTTCTAAGTAATCCTTTATAGTCTCTAGATTTACCATCTCCTCTTTTTTATATAATTGTTCATAAAATTTAAAAATAACTTCCTTGATTTGATCTTGTTCGCTAAATTTTTGTGTATTTTCCGTTAAAGAATTTATTTGTTTTTTCTCTTGCTCTTTCCGCATCAAATATGCCAGCCATTTTCCTGGTTTGTTTGCGCCAACGAATTTTTTCTGTTTCATAAAATTTACTTTTCTCCTAAATTCCTCCGCTAATAATAAAGAAATTTGTTGCTGCGTAGTTTTGTGTTCAGTTATCAAGATCTTATTACTAGGAGTTTTTACAAGTTCTTTTTCTTGACTATCTACCGGTAATTCTTTCTGTAAATCCAGTAATTTTTGTGAGTGTTGTTTCTTTAATTCAGAAGATATTTTCATCAGGACTCCCCTGATGACTGTTTTTGCAGCGTCCCAAACTGCCTCAGAACTTGTACCTTTGCCTAAGTTTTCTCTGAAGTAATTTTGAATTGTGACCTGAATCTTTTTAGCTATTATCTCTTTCTCAATTATTTCTGTTTTAAGCCTCCATACAGATTGCTTAGGCCTTAGTCCAATACTCACTCTAATTGGCTTATGATCAGATAAAACCATAGGTTTCGATTCAATTAAGGTAACTTTAGGTAAAATATCAGTAGAGGCCAAAACCATATCTATTCGCGCCCAAGATTGATGAGGGTTAGAAAAGAAGGTATACTCCTCTCTTAGACCACACCTTTCTCTCCATATATCTCGAATGCCCAACCTCTGTATGAATTCAAAGAATTCTTTTGGGAGTTTACCTTGGGTGGGGTTAGATTTTTTCATTTGAGATTTTCTGTCGAGAGTCGGGTCCAAGACCACATTCCAGTCGCCCATAGCGATACATACCTCAAAATTAAGGTTTTCCACTTTATTTAATAAATGTTTTTTTAAAAAAATTCCCTTGTTTTCATGCGGGCCATATACACCCAGTAACAAAAAGGACTTTCCATTTATCTTAGTTTGGACCTCCAGAAAGTGGCCTTTTGGATCATTCAACACCTCCACTGTATTGTATTTTGTGTTAACATATAAAGCAACTCCTTTCTTTTTTTCCTTACTGGCAGAAACAAAAGCATTACCTAGTTTAGGACTTTGTAACAATTTGGCATCACATTTTCTAATTCTTATTTTTTGAAAACAAAAAATATCACACTTTAATTTACTTGCATATTGAAAGATTTTCCCCCTCTTTTCTCTCCCATTTAGTCCTTTCACGTTCCATGATAAGATATTTAGGTCACTCATATTTTAATCCCCACCAGTATCTGACTCTCCTCCGCTTGTATCTAAATTCTGTTCCTCACCTAGTTCCAGTTCTTCTCCAAGTCTGAGAGTGTCCATATCTTGGTCTGTTAGGGGTCCTGTCTTTCCTATGTCATTAGACTCTTTTCTAGGTGATTGTCTTTTTTGTTCTATATCTAATAGTCCTTTCCGTTTTGTATCTAGGGGTTCTAAGTCTTGATCTGGCTTATCTCTATGTGTTTCGGGTAGCCTCTCATCATCTTTCTCCTGTGGATTAGGGTTAAGAGATTCTTTTTGACGTTTCGCCAGCATCTGTGAAAATGCCAGCCACAGATGCTGGCGAAATGTCAGAAAGAAACTTTTCTAGAACATGGCCACACAGCCCGAAAAACCCACAAAAAACTATGGATGCCAGCCATGAAAGCCTTCGACAGCAATGGTATGTGTTGCTGTAACTGTACAGCATCGCCCTATCAGTACAATGTTGGCTCCCTATTACTTCTCGGTGGGGAGTGAAAGGTCTCGCTTTGTCCCGTTCTTCATTAACTGTTGGAGCTCCCCATGCACATTGCTGCAAATACCTATAATATATTTATTGCACTTTTCTTTTACTGTAGTTGGTGCTCTAGCGAACCCAAAAGCAGCCATGACCCCAGCTGAGTGCCTGGCACTCATTTGCAGGAAGAAGGACAGAAGCACCACCGCTGATGCTGTCTGTGGATAAACTTATCAAGCATTCCTTAAGCCAGATGAACATAGATCTCATAGACCATCTAAGCGAGTGAGCAGGCATGGCAACAGCAGGCTTTGGAAAAGGACCTTCAGGCTGGGGAAGCTCTTGCGCACTCCTTGGAAAGGAAGACGAAGAGTTCAGACAGTTTCGACACTCAACCGGTCTTTGCAGGACCAAACGCAGGTCCTTAAAGACATGCTTTATCAGTACCCAGGGGGTGCAAGTGGGGGTCTGGGGTGGTGAAGAAAAGGTGTGTAAGGTCTCAGCCATCCTCTGGTTTGTTCCCCTCCACAAGTACAACTGCTGTGGTGTGTGGTGTGGTGGAGCGGCCTTCCACAGGCGCTGGCACATCTGCTGGTGGAGGGGGGTCCACCTCTACCAGCAGGAAAAATTTAAAAACCAGTCCTGTTATCTCCATGATAGTGGCTACTGAGGAGTTGAGATGAACCTTTAGACCTCACCCTTGCTGTCTAGCACACTGTCTACCGCATTGTGTGCATGCCCTCCCAATTTGGCCCCCTCCTCTAGTAGCGTGCTGACTTAGCTTCGCGTTCTGCATGTTATCTACTTCCCTTGGTATTTTCCTCCTACCTAAACGTTTGTTTCTTTATTTCAAGTCACGCTTCCCCTCAACTTATGTTAACAAAAGGTTGTATGCCACAGTGCGTGCCATGCTGGATGGGGCAGTTTGCAGTGACTGGATGTCCCATATGACCCATTTGTTAAGCTTCCACAGAAACCTCAGCACTGTGGCTCAGCACCACATTATAAATGCATTTCTTTGCTTCAGGCTCCGTTCCTCCTCAGTCCAGTTGCTCCATCCATGCCTGCTAAGTGGAATAATTCCGCTGTATTGTGTCACCTTTTTTTCGTTCTGTTGATTTACGCGATTGAATATTGGAATTGTCTTCCAGATGCTAGGTCCCATCATTATAACAGTTTGGTTCCATAGGATGAAGCCATGGCAGCGAAAGCGGGGTCCAAGTCCATGACTAGAACAGCATTGGCCTCCAGAGATCTGCAAATGGCCGGCCTCTGCTCTAACCACTACACACTTGAAGAAGGAAGAACAGTCCAGATTCTTGTTGTGAGGATGTTTGTATGATGACCCTCCATTTTGGGAAATGCCCAGCATCCATTTTCACTCCGACCTCACATCCCACAACAAATCCCCTGGCAGTGAAGCTTCTTTTTTTACATCCGCCCATCAACTCCTAATTTTTCCTCCTTATCCTCTGTCTAGCTGGACTTTTAAAGCAGCATCAGCATTAAGGATGGCTGGAGAAACATGGACTTTGGGTGCTGGATTGCAATTTAGCCTTATCCGTCACAACAAACTACAAATCCCAGGATTCCATACGATGGAGCCGTGACAGTTAAAGTAGTGTCAAAGGTCCAAAACACACTGCAGAAATAATCCAGTTTGAGACTGCTTTAATTGCCCTGGCTCAGTGCTAGGGAATCCTGGGAATTGTAGTTTATTGTGGCACCAGAGCACTCTAACAGAGAAGGCTAAACGTCACACAAACATTACAGTTCCCAGGATTCCCTAGCATTGAGCCAGGGCAGTTAAAGCGATCTCAAACTGGATTATTTCTGCAGTGTGTTTTGGACCAAACTGCATTTATTCTGCAGTGGGGCAGGAGCCCTGGTCATTGCTTCCATTGCCCAAGTGCTCTTAGAGTTAAAAGTTCCTTCTGAAGTTACATCAAAAATCTATCCTCTTGTAACTTCAGACCATTAGACTTGGCGCTACCCTCTTCACCAGGGAAATCATAGGATCTAGACTTGGTAGGGTACCCCATAGGTCATCAAATCCAACCCCAAACTCACTGCAGGATTTCTAGCTAAAGCACCCCCAGATAGTTGTCCAGTCTCTTTTTGATGCCACATGCCCATCTAGGTAGGTGGATTGGGTCCTTTCTAGGGCTTTCTGTATCTGGGAGACCTAATCTATCCACAGAGAGATATACAGTACACTCCATACCAGAAGGTAGACATCCCTCTTTGTGGAGTCACCCGGTGTGGTCCGCATGACTGCGCATGATGAAGAAGCCAGTGGCATTTTGAAAGCTTGCGACATTCATAATAATGTGCATTTTGGTTGGCCCAATAAAGATATCCCTGTTTTGCAGATTTTGGATGTTACTGTACTTTGCTATATGGCCAACACAGCCACCCTTAGATATGTTTTCTAGATCTGAGCACTGTCATTTTTTGGAAAGAAAACATAAAATGCTTTAGAAATGAACCCTTCCCCACCCCAGGGGGCTTGTGGGAGCAATTAAGATTAGCAATTAAACCATTAGGATTAGTTCATTAACACTCCTGGTTTAATTGCATGTTGTCACCATGGAGCATCTGATGTGTCAGAAAATTTAGCTAAAGCATCCCTAGGAAAATACATCTTTCTCCTTCTGGAGGACAAGTTGGCACATTGAAGAATTTCTGGCCCTGGGGGGAAGTTTAATATTCTGTATATTATGCCGAGGTTAATAATAATAATAATAATAATAAGGATGCAGTGGAGGCTGGTGTGGGTCCCGTCAGCAGGACTGGGCAATCCGCTCCGGGTTTCAGTGTAAACTTTACAAGCGTTACCAAAGGTGCTGAGCTTTGATGCCCAAAATCGGTTCAGCATTTTGGAGGCATCCTTTAAAGTTCGGACAAGATCCCAAGATTCATTGGACTGGCATTTGTGGGAAGGGGACAGAACTATATTTCTCATGGTGTGGTAGAGAAAAAGCTGTAAGCAAATGTTACCTTGGGCTGCATCGCACTGCAGAAATAATCTGGTTTGACACCACTTTAACTGTCACGGCTCAATGCTGTAGAATTCTGGGAATTGTAGTTTGTTGTGGCACCAGAGCTCTCTCACAGAAAAGGCTAACTAGTTTATCAAACTACAAATCCCAAAATTCCATAGCACTGAGCCATAGCAGTTAAGGTGGTGTCAAACCGGATTATTTCTGCAGTGCGGATGCAGCCCTAGTTATCTCATGCCAGAGATTTATTTATTTATTGCATGCATATCCCACTTTTCTCCTAAGATGGGATTCAAGGCAACTTACAATAATATTTAAAAGATTAAGCCAAAACATTAGTTTAAAAAAGTTTGAAAAATGATTAATCATAATATTTTTTGAAATGATTAAAAACATTTAAATACATTTAAAACATGTCAAGTAAAAGATTTAAAATAAGCACACCATTTCACACTATGTTGTTGTTGTGCGCCTTCATTTCGGATTTATGGTAACCGTAAGGTCAAGCTGTTATAGGGTTTTATTGGGAAGATTTGTTCAGAGGGGATTTGCCCTTGCCTTCCTCGGAGGCTGACTTATCCAAGGTTAGTGGGTTTCCATGGTCAAGCAGGAATCGAACTCAGGCCTCCAGAGTCATAGTCCAACAAAGTACTACACCATGCTGGCTTTCTCTTCACTGTTCTATAATTAAAAATTAATGGATGTCTGATGGGCTCCCTCTTGTGGATTTTATTTGACCAGCTCTGTCTGCCTGGCACAGCTCACCCCTCAGATATATTAGACTACAACTGCCATGATCCTCAGCTAGCATCCTTTGGGGTGATGGGTGGTGTAATGCAAGAAAGTCAGAAAAGATCTGTTCAACAAAACTGCCCAGAAAGTCACAGAACAATTCTCGATATCTGGATTTAGCCCTCCATACAAGTCAAGTTTCCTCTCTCTCCCTCCTTCTGTTTCTTTCCTTCCATCCCTTTCTTCCTTTTTGCTTTCCTTCCTTTGTTCTTTTTACCTTCCTTTGTTCTTTTTCCTTCCTTCCCTTTTTTTCCCTTCCTTCCTTCCTTCCTCCTTTTTTCCCTTCCTTATTTGTTCTTTTCCCTCTTCCTTCCTTCCTTCCTTCCTTCGTTATTTTCCCTCTTCCTTCCTTCCCTCCCTCCCTTTTTATTTCCTTCCTTCCTTTGTTCTTTTCCCCTTTCCTTGCTTCTTGTTTTTTTCTTCCCTTCCTTTCTTCTCTTGTTCCATCCCTCCCTCCTTTTTTCTTTCTGTCCTTCCTTTATTCTTTTCCTTTTCCCTTCCTTCCTTTCTTCCCTTGCTTCCTCCCTCCCTCCTTCCTTTTTATTTCTCTCCTTCCTTTGTCCTTTTACCCCTTCCTTCCTTCCTTCCTTCCTTCCTTCCTTTGTTAAAATAAGAAACTTTAATGTACATTTAAAAAAATACAAATAGACAGTGAGCAGTTAATTTAACAATTAAAAGTCAAAGCTCCTTGTCAGAATTTAATATCAGTTGTTTAACATATGACAACATTGCTACTGGAGGCTGGGCCCAGGTTAGCCGCTGTATTTGTCCACTGCAACCCAAGCAATGGCAAAGAAGAGTTTTGCGGCAACTGGAAGAGCTCTGCTCTGGAGCCCCAACAAACTAGAATTCCCAGAATTCCATAGCATTGAGCCAGGGCAGTTAAAGTGGTGTCAAACTGGATTATTTCTACAGTGTGTATGCAGCCTCGGTAAGGCTATTTATGTACACATGGAATAAAGAAATTTACAAGACATATTTGGTTCAATACATATCCAGAACTATTCTGGAAAAGCCTGTTGTTGGGTCCAAGAGTTTTTATGCCTGTAAATCATCTAATTGAAATAACTTATTTTGCCATGCATGTGTCCAAACCTGTTTTTCTTATAATATGTTCTGCAAATAAATTGAACAGGGTAGGCAGGTTACAATATATTTGAAAAGACAAACCTACAATATTGATTAGAAAAGTTAAAAAAATGAATTCAGTACTACTAGCATTAAATAAAAACAGCATCATTTAAAAGAGTAACATTAAACATTGAAACAGCATCCCTTTTATCAAATGAGAAAGATCAAGGTTTGCTTTCCCCTATATATGTGTGTGTGTGGCAGAGGAGCAGGGCCAAAAGAGAACATGGCAACCCTGCCAGCTCGGCCAGAACAAGAGATGCTTGTTTTCCTTCAAAAAGGATTCCTCTTCTGCTCTGGATTCCAAGGGTCTCTTTCTTGACTGGTTGACCTGGAAACAAGATGGTTCCGAAGCGAAAAGGGCAAGACCAGACTCAGTCGGTTTCTTGAGGTGCCTTCGCAAGGTCGTCCTCTCCTTCCTTCCTTCCTTCGTTCCTCAGAGACCCCAACCATGGCTGTGCTCAGGCGGCTCCAAAGAGTGAGTGGCTTTGGAGCAAGGGCCTAGCTCCAAGGGGGAGGGAGGCCTGTGTGGAGAGGACTCCCTTCCTCCCTCCGTCTTCTCCTTCCGCCGGGAAGCTCTTCCCTCTCCAGCCAAGGAAGGGACCCAGAGGGAAAAGAGGCTAGAAGGGGCCTCCATCTTCATCGCCTTCCTGCCTCTCTAGGAAGTGGGACTCGCTGCTCGGAGGAAGAAGAAGGAGAAGAGGCTTCTTCCTCCCCCTCCTCTCCCTCCCGGAAGTGAGGTCAGAGGGGCGGCCATCTTCTCCTCTCTTTCCCCCTTGTGAACCCTCTACTTGCCTCTCTAGGAAGCGCGACACTGCTCTGAGGATCCATTCCAGAGGCAGGAGAAGGAGAAGGAGAGGCTCCTCCTTTCCCCACAACAGACCCTTTCTTTATCATGGAGAGTCATTATAATGGTGGGCAAGCAGGTGTCCTCTTCTCCTTATGGGCGTAGATATGTGTGTACCTGTGTGGTACAGCATGGGCGAACTATGTATCCCAGACGGGGAATGCGCGTGTGTGATCCAAAGCACACTGCAGGAATAATCAACCTTTGACACCTCTGTAACTGCCCTGTGTGTTACAGCATGGGAGAACTATGTTTCCCAGACAGGATTTTGTGTGTGTGTGGTCCGTGCTTGTTGTGAGATTCTGGGAAGTGTAGTTTTGTTGGGGCACCAGAGCTCTCTCTTGACAGAGAAAGCTAAATGTCTCACAGAACTACAAATCCCAAAATTCCCTAGCACTGAGCCATGGCAGTTAAAAGTGGGGTCAGACTGGATTATTTCTGCAGTCCATAGCCAAGGTTTCCATGGCTGAGGAGGATTTGAATTCAGGTCTCACAGGGTTTCTAGTGCAACACTCAAACCACTACTCCCATGTTGGCTGTTGAGAGGTTTTCCCCCCTTTTTATAATTTATATTTTGTTAAAATATTGTTATTATACAATAAACAGACAGTTAAATGAAATTGAAATAAAACAGATTTTTTTAAAATGTGCACAATTCAAACTATATATATATTTGAATTGTGCACATTTTAAAAACTTGTTTTATTTCAATTTCATTTAACCTTCTCTGTCAGAGAGATAGCTCTGGTGCCACAAGAAACTACAATTCCCAGGATTCCCTAGCACTGAGCCAGGGCAGTTAAAGCGGTCTCAAACTGGACTATTATTTCTGCAGTGTATTTGGGGCCTATGTGTGTGTTGCGTGCCTTCAAATAGCTTCAGACTTAGGGTGACTCTGTTCTGGAGCTTTCGTGGCAATATTTGCCCTTGCCTTCCCCTGAGGCTGAGAGAGTGTGACTTGCCCAAGCTTGCCCCCCTCGGTGGGTTTTGTGGAGGGAAGGAGAAAGGAGACCATATCGAAAGTGAGAACTGGCCTTATTGAGCATCCTTGGGGTGCACAAAGGGAGCGTTTTTATTCTGTAGGCTTCTTGCTTGCCCTTCTAGTCCACCCCAAAAGTTTCTGCTGCACTGAGGAGGAAAGGAAGGGGTGTGTGGGATATGGTTCAGGTGAGGTTGAGGCTGTATCCACACTGCAGAAATAATCCGGTTTGACGCCACTTTTAACTGGCATGGCTCAATGCTGTGGAATGTTGGGAATTGTAGTTTTCAGAGACATTTAGCCTTCTCAGAGAGCTCTGGTGCCACAACAAACTACAACTCTCGGAATTCTGTAGCATTGAGCCACGACAGTTTTTCCCTCCTGTGGTGGTTGTTTGTTGGCTGCGAACCTCTCGTGGGGTTTTCTTGGCAACATTTCTTCAGAGAGGGTTTGCCATTGCCTTCTACTGAGGCTGAGAGGGTGTGACTTGCCCAAAGTGGGTTTGCACAGCCAAGCGGGGATTCGAGCCCAGCTCTCCAGAGCCAGCGCTCAGACTTCTACTCCAGACTGAAGCCAGGGGTCCTCAAACTATTCAGAAGAAACTGTTCAGAAGGGATTTGCCGTTGCCTTCTACTGAGGCTGAGAGGGTGTGACTTGACCAAGGTCTGGCAGTGGGTTTCCCTGGTTCAGCAGGGATTCCAGGTAGCATTGTATGTTGTCTGCTGTGTAAGCCCCGGTTCACACTGTTGTGATCTCTGAGCTGTGCGAATGTTTCCCCAAGATGTGTTCAGAAGGGATTTGCCTTTGCCATCTTCTGAGGCTGAGAGAGTGTGACTTGCCCAGGGTCAGGCAGTGGGTTTCCCTGGTTGAGCAGGGATTCATTGACCATCTCATTAGCCAGAAGCAGGCCCATAGTTCCTATTGGTCTGAGGGACGGGGAACCAGCCCCCGGCTCAAAAAGTTTGAGGACCCCTCCTAGGCCCGAGGAAGAGGAGGAGGAGGAGGAGGAGAGGGTGGTGGTCAGCTTTGGCTTTGTGAAGTGAACCCAGGGACCATCCCAAGTTCTCTGGATCTCATTGTCAGTGTGTGGATGATGGGTGTTGCAGTGATGCTCTTTGGCACCCAGCAGAATCTGCAGGACAGGCTGGCTGCTGTGATCCACAGCCACTTTGTATCTCTTACCATCAACTAGCTCAGCTTCTCTTCTCCAGGCAATCCTGTCTTCCTCAGTCAAGAAGACCCATTGCAAAGTCCAAAAGGATAGTTTTATTAACGCATAGAAAAGAAAATAAGACAACTAAGTAAAATCCATTGTGAGGAACTTATCCAGTTCAGCCATGAGAGATTACCTCTTTAACAGATCCAAAAGCGTAGGATCCCAACTTGTTGTAGTTAAAAGTTAAGAAGAAAGAACAGATCCATGTTTCCAGATCCAGGAGTTACATTGCAAAAGCAGTATAAGCATTCTCAAAAACTAAAAGCCAAAACTTCACTCTATAGTTAAAACCAATGGCCAACCCATAAAACTCCTTACCTTGACACACTAACTAAACAGTTTATAAATCCGCTGCTGCCACGTAAAACTTTCTCATGGAAAACTCCATACATCTTCTACATTTCCATCACTCTATATCCCATGCATCACTTGACACTCATTTCTCTCTCTCTTTTGCAGTGGTTCAGGAAGAGGGGCAAGATGCTCTGTAGCTGCTGCATGCGCCCCAGAGGGAGTGAGGATTCGGGGTCGCCTCCGAAAGGGAATGAGGATCCGAGGTCTTCTGAGACGTAAGTCCATCTTTCTTTCTTTCTTTCTTTCTTTCTTTCTTTCTTTCTTTCTTTCTTCCCTTCCCTTCCCTTCCCTTCCCTTCCCTTCCTTCTTTCCTTCCCTCCTTCCCACCCTCCCTCCCTCCCTCTTTCTTTCCTTCCTTCATTCCCTATTTCTTTCCTTTCTCCTTCCTCCTTTCCTTCCTTCCTTCCTCCTTCCCTTCCCTTCCCCTCCCTCCATTATTTTGTTGTTGTGTATCTTCAAGTCGTTTTTTACTAATGGCCACCCTTAACCCTGTCACAGGGTTTTCTCAAAAAGATTGGTCACCTTCTGAGAAAGTGTGACTTGCTCAAGATTCAAACCCAGATCTCCAGAGTCAGTCCAGAAGTGGGGTGACAGCCCCTTCATTCTCCATTCTCACCAATCCTCTCTTGGCACTCAATATCTATTCCCCACCCCCACCCCCGCAATATGGATGAACTCTAGGATGCTAGTGATTATTGACTTTGGGGATTTAAATGGGAAAATATCTTCATTATAAAATGACACCTTGAGAGCATCTTGTCTGACCCCAATTAAAAGGAACTTGGGAATCTTGGTTTGAACTCTTAGACAAGCCAATTACTCTTAGAGTCTCAGGATTCAGCTTACAGTATCCTCTGGGATTTGGTTACAGGACCAAAATCTGTGAATGATCAAGTCCCATTAAGTACCATGGCCTAGCAAACTTTATACAAAATGATAAAAACCAAGGTTTGCTTTTTTTGCAATTTGTATATACGTATATTAATATATTTTCAGGCCGTGGGTTGAATCCATGGATGAAAAATCTGTAGGTATGGAGAGCTGACTGCATTTTTTAAAATTTATATCTGTACAGGACTCCTGTATAAATTTTGGTATCCATGGGGGGGATCATGGAACCAAGGGTCCACTTTAATAATAATAATAATAATAATAATAATAATAATGATACCCCATTGTATATAATGGGATGAGTGTGTACGGATTTTGGTATCCGTGTGTGTGTGTGTCCTGGAACCAGTCCCCAGCCTACTGTATTTTAAAAATATTTCCAAAGCGTGGACACTGGACTCCATGGTCCCACTGAGTGGCACATAAAGATGCCCTGTGGTCATCCAGTGGACTTTCTAGAGCATTTATGGACAGGAGGGAGGGTCTGATGCAGGGGTAGGCAACCTTTTTGAGCTGGGGGCCGGGTTGCTGTCCCTCAGACAATTGGGGGGCCGAAGCACCAATAAATAAATAAATAAATAAATATTTTTTTGAAAAAATAGAAAAAATATGCATGCACACTCTCTCAACCCCAGAAAAGCCATGGCAAAACCCCTGTGGAGATTTTGCCAAGAAAACCCCAAGAACAAGTAATAACAACAATAATAAATATAATTATGGCGGGCGGTGGCAGCAGGACTGGCCTGGGGCCGGTCCAAAGGCCTCAGGGGGCCGCATCCGGCCCCCGGGAGGAGTCAGAGACGTCTCAGATCTTTTCCGAGGGAAAGCGTTCCTCTTTCTAGGTAAGGAGAGCCTTGATGACCTAAAGGTCCTTCATTACATTTCCTGGACTTTGGAAGTCTCCCTATAGCCACAGGGCCAGAAAGAGGAGGGACTTGCCTCCAACAGATCTCCTCCCCACCATATCCCATCTTCCCTAAAGACTGAAAGAACATGGAGGCATCTGACTAACATCTCCAATTGCTTTTTCTCCTCTTTGGTTTGTAACATCTGGCCTGATGATGATGAAGAAGAAGCCCATGGAGCTTTGAAAGCTTGCAACAAGTATAATATTGTGCATTTTGGTTGGCCGATAAAGGGATCACTGATGGATTTTTGTTTGAAGGTCCTTTGGTGGTTAGAAATGTACAGACTCATTCCCTTGATACTTTTCCCTTGATAGCATTCTCTGGAATTGGAGGATGGTCTCTTCGACGTCAGAGATGGCGAAGAAGATAACACAACGAACAACTTACAAAGGTACCTTTCTTTCCGAAGAGGGAGAATGGCAGCCGAAAGGGGTTAGCTTTTCTTCGTGGGCTTCTGTTCTGACCTCTGTCGTGCTTCTTCTCCCAGACTCCAGAAAGAATCCTTGCAGAAGGATGTCACAGATAATGTCAACTTCCCTGCCATCTTATGGGTAAGGAGAGGGGAGAAATAGGGAATCTCCCTTTTTCTCTTTCTTAGGGAAAGGTCATTAGGATCAGGACCACACCAAGACCATGCCCTTGGAGCCCATGGACCCTCTTTAACTTCTCCCTCTGCTCTCCACTTATTTACAGGATTTAGAAGTTGAGACAAGTAGTCTGGAAGTGTGTTATTCTTCATCCAGTTGCAACTGGTAATTTGTTCTCAACTGGGAGGGATGGCTGTACAGGACTCCTGACATGGGAGATGGGTCTAGTAGCAAGGAACAGCCAGATGGTGGCAAACCAAGGGCCCACAGCAGTAATAGTAATAATAATAATAATAATAATAATAATATATAATGGGATGAGCATCCACAGATTTTGGTATCTACGTGTGTGTGTGTGTGTGTGTGTGTGTCCTGGAACCAGACCCAAGCCCACTGTATTTTAAACATTTCCAAAGCCTTTACGCTTGACTCCATGATCACACTGAGTGGTATATAAAGATGCCCACTTGATGCAGACTCTCTCCTGCCCTTCCTTTCCCATAGATAATAAATAAATAATAAAAAATCCAGTGGTTGCCACTTGAAATCTCACCTCTTTGTGCTTCTCTACACAGCTCCCTGGAAGATGTCGATGCACTTGTCTGCTACCAATCCTCGCCTTTCGCATCATTGGAGGTAAGGCGCAGAGTTTCCCTAGAAATGCCCAAACCTCACTAGCTCACCTACTTGAAGCCTGGGACCTCCATCAGGGCAGCTCATCCCTAGAGCTTTTGGGTGGAAAATTTATCTCAGAGGAATCAGGCCTTCAGGCTAGTGAGGGCTGGGCCTTTTCAGCTCACATCAACATCTGTTCTCTGAACTGAGCCTGGAGAACATGTGCATTCAGCCCCTTCCATCATAATCAATGGCTGCTAAGCAGTTGACTGGCCAATGCACATCTGAGCAAATAAACTTGCTCAATACATTTCAAGGCTTGTCACATACAGAAAAAGGCAGTGACCTAATTTTCCCCCCTCTCTTTTTTTCCCCCTAACAGGCGAAGGCTTGCCTGCATAATCTGTGCCAGGCGTTTTACCGCTTTTCCCCCGAAGTGGCCAGGGATGTGGCAAGAGATGTGGCTGAGAGGAATTTGGACCTCTTTATAGAGCATGTTTTAGAATCCCATGAAAGGTAGGTGGGTTGCCTCTTCTCCTGCTCTTACCTGGATCCCTGCAGCCCTGAGCCTTCCCTCTCTAGGGCTGGAAGCCCAGGAAGGCTGTGACTTCCCTCTTCATCCATTTTTCTTGGCAGTGACTGTGAAATACTCCTGGTTGCTGTCGTCCTCTCAGCAAATTGTGATGCTATGAATATTTTGTTGCACCTCTTGGTATGCAAGATTACTGAGAAACCTTGCTGCTTCCCTGAGGAGAGGGAGAGACAACTGGAGGCCAAGGTAAGGAAATCCACCCAGAAGGGGTCTTTCCTGCCAACCCTCCCATGACTCCTCCACAAGGGAGCAAATCCAAAGGGTTCCCATCTGCGCCTTGTCTTTGGGAGTCGGGGGAAGAGTTGTCCTCTTATTGAAGCAAGTATCTCCTCCTTTCCTCAGGTGAAGGCAACAAGAATAATTGGGGGCATCGTAACATACCTCCCGCATGCCAAGGAGCTAAATGAATGGGCCGACACTCTTGTGGTCATCTTGGGGAGCTTCATAGCGAGCCAAGTCCTCAGACCTGAGGGGACAAGCTGTAGGAGCTACATGGCGCCAGAGTAAGATGTGTGACAAGGAGAGGGCTGGGTCTGAGGGAGAAATGGTCAGTGATGGGGCTAGATGTAGGAATCCCAATCCCTCCTCTGAAGAAGAAACAAGCTTTTCTGTCACCTTTTCTGTCTCTAGAAATAGCCAGGATAATTGATACCCTTTTGGTGACATGGGATGTGGTCTCCTATGCGATCTCCCAAAAGATGTAGCACCCTGCCTTCTGTCATGTTGGAGTCATGTTGGAGTCAGTTGGAGAATGTCCATTTGGGATATTACAACCAGTGGGCTTCAAAAGGGAATATGCCCGAGTCAAAAACATCTCTGCTTTCTCTCTTCTTTTTTAGGAAGGGATGAAAAACCCTCAGTTCCCCAAAGAGAAGCTACAGGTTTGTAGGACTTTGGTTGAAGGTTAGAGCCCCACCGTTTGTCCCCTGCCTCTCCCCTGAGACCCTCCAGTGCAGTCCTTCTGGGTCTTCCTGGCCTCTCCTTGGCCCCAGAGAGCCCCAAAGAGCAGCTGAGCCCCAGGAGGAGACCCTGGCATTGGGGTGGGCGAGGGGGGGGAGAGTGGCAGCCCCCAAATGCCAGCATTGCCAGCCCCATAGACACTCCTGGGACCCCTGAGCCCCGGGAATTGGAGGTGGGCCATGCAGAGTCCAGGCTCTGAGTGTCTTCTTTGCTCCAGCTTTGCCATGCCACTTCCGCCTCGGAGGTCAAGAGGAAGAAGAGTGAGGCCCAGCCAGGCCCAGCAGCAGGCGAGGAAAGGTCTGACCACAGAGGGAAGGAAAGAAGAAGAGAAGGAGGAGGAGGAAGGCCCAGCCATGGATGGAAGAAAGAGCCGGTCTCCGTTCCCCTTTAGATTGTAAACCTCAGGCAGGGACCCTCCAGCGGGAGAACCTGAGAGACTTTTTTAGCTGAAGAATGAAATGTGAATCCTTGTAAATCAACACATAATGTTAGCCTTCTAAGATTTTAAAGGTTTGTTTTAACACTGCTCCTCTTCTTCACTCACTTCAGTTCAGGAAAATAATCCATGTATGTGTTAGACTGAACCTGGGACCTTGCAGAGAGTCCCTCTCCCCTGCATGGATCTCTCTCTGAGCGGAAGCCGTCCCTTTCCAGGGCTTCAGGAAGCCCTCTTTCCTAGCAGCCCTCCTTGGAGAGATCTCTCTCTCTCTCTCTCTCTGTAGTGTTTCCTTCCACAGAAGTGTTGGCCCTGGGGACCTCTTCCAAGTCCCAACCCGGGCAGATCCTGCTTAGCTTCAGAAACTGGCCGAGATCAGGTATGTCCAAGGGTTAAAGTTGGGGGGTTTCAGCCACAGAACGCCTCCTCTTCTGCATGGCCCAAGTCCACAAAATCTCCCAAGCCAATTGTATTGCCTCAGTGCTAAGAGAAGTACTTAAGCAGAGTGCAATACACAGTTCCTCCTTTGTTGTTGCATGCTTTGAATTAAAGTTTGACTCATGGCAACCTTATTCTGCAGAGTTATATATATATATATATTTCTCTCTGTGTGTGTGTGTGTGTGTGTCTATATATATGTCATAAAATAAAGTGGAACTTTATAAATATATATATTTAAATGCAAATAATTGGCTTGCAGTATCGCACTCATTCCACCAGATGAAGGGGTTCTCCTATATATATATATATATATATATATATATATATATATATAAGGAGATGTGCACCGCGTTGTGGACACAGTCAGGTACTGCAAGCAAAAAATTTTAAATATAAAGATATATAAAGATATATAAAAATATCTTATATCTAATATTAAGAACATAAAACAATTACAAATATTGGAACTCAAATGGATTCATTGTTTGAAATTTGAATCCCCGGAGGGTTTAAATGAAAATATGAATTGTTTAGTTTGAGCTTTTCATTGTCCTTCCACACCCAAAGTTTACCCTAAGTTCTGCTGTTTTTGAGTCATGGCAGGATTGTTCCCATTACCGATTCAGCTGGTTATATAAGAGACTCTATGAGCAGGAGAAGTACATTATTACCTTTGAATTGAATAGAGTCACACACATATATATATATATATATATATATATATATATGTTGAATACTTACAGGTCACTGAGGAAGACTAGTTGAAATGCATCTGGCCTTTGAAAATTTTACTATTATTATACTATTTTGATTTTGATTATTTTCAGCATTTGCACACTTCTCAGTGGGGTATTGCTACTCTTTTAGAAATTATACTGGCTTTTCTGCTCCTGAGTTCAGTTATTTGTTTATTTCTTCAAATATTTGTCTTTTTATATTGGGAAGTGGGACAGAATTAATCCTGTTCATTTGCATTTTTTGGTAGAATCCTCTTGTTTGGTTTCAAGGCCACTGGGAAACCATGGCAGGTCGGTAAGGAAGGAGAGAAGGAGGGAAAGGGAAAGGGAAAAGGAGGGAAGGAAGGAAGGAAGGAGGGGAATGGGGAAGGAAAGGGAAGGGAAGAAGAGAAAAGAAGGAAGGAAAAAAAGGAGGGAGGGAAGGAAAGAAAGAAAGAAAGAACGGGAAAGAGAAGGAAGGAAGGAAGGAAGGAAAAATGGAGGGAAAGCAAGAAGTTTCCTCCTTTCCAGGTTGGACTGCCCTTGTTGCTGCTCTTGTTTGGAGGAGATGAAGTTGTCAGTGTGTGACCGTGATGCGTGGTATTGCGCTCAAACAACAGAGGCAGAAATGGCAGATGGTGTTTGGTCAAGAAAACAGAACTTGAGGATTGCACCCAGATGTGGAGTCAGACACCGGTGGGTCCTGCTTTGAACCCATTTCCTTGAAGGTCAGTTTGTCCTACACTTCTTGATGAGATTCCTGTGGGTCAGAGCTAACTAGCCCAATGCAGACAGTGGTCGAAGTGGCACAGAAGGTCACAGATGCCACAGTCAATTTCACAGGTGCCACGGCAATGGCGGCTGTGAATGCCATGGTCATGAAAGATGGCAGGAGAAGCCATTTGTGCCAACCGAGAAACCTGCCAGAGTAAGTTTCTCTGGTGATGTAGGGCCTCGGCAGACGACTAATAGAGTCGTCTTCCAGGCAGGGAAGAGGAGGGGCAGCCGCACAAGCGGCGCCCCTTCCTCTTCCTGAGGTCGCCCTCAGAGTCGCCGGCCCTCCGCACGGCCGGCGCTCCGAGGATGACCTCACGCCACGGCGACCGCACGCGCCGCGGCGTTTGAGTCAGGGAAAGTGCGCCCGCCGCTTTTAGGGCGCCCTTTCCCTGAAATCTAAAAGGAGTGCCAATTTGGTGCTCCTTTTAGAGTCGCCAACGGTGCGCCGCAGTGCGGCTGCCGCGGTCCAGCGGCGCTCCGTCCCGCGGCGCACGGGAAGCTCCCGTCTGCTTCTCCCCAGAGAGAGTTTCTATCTCTACAACAGATTTCTTCAAAGGAATGGGAAGTTTTTTCTTGTTGTTGTGTACCTTCAAGTCATTTCCCAGTTATGCTAACCCCAAAGTGACCTTACCCTGGGGTTTTATGGAGCTGAGAATATGTGACTCACCCATTGCCACCCAGTGAGTGGTTTCCCTGGCCAAACAGAGAATCGAACCCTGATCTCCAGAGTTAGCTTGTTTTCAAAATGAGCAACTTGGAGGCTAACCACACTTCCTAAGGGAGAGGATTTCGTCATTGGATCTGATTTGCTGAGTCCATTTCCAATACCGGATTGAACCAATGTAACATTGGTACATTTCCTCATTCTCACAAAGAGTGTTTCAACACAGATTTATTTCTTGTATTTATTTAAAGTATTTATCTCCCACCTTTCAGCCCAAACTGCTTTCAGGGCCTCTCACAAATCATTAACAGTTCCTTGCCCTCAGGTTGATCATCTCAACAGATATGAAAGAGATGGAAAAGGGAATGGCAGTGAAAGAGAGGATTCAGTCTGGCAGATCCTCTCTCTTCTTCTCTTTTTCTGAGGCCAGAGAAGTGGTCTTTGGGATGGAGGGAAGGTTTTTCACCTGCTTCTGGACCTCGGTGTGATGGAGCTGTGCCTGCCTCTTCTTCTCACCTTTGAAGGATGGAGAAAGGACATCAGGACGTGGCATGGAGAAAATGGCCAACGACGGATGGAGGAGGAAGAGGAAGAGGAGGAGAAGGAAGAAAAGAAGAAGGAGGAAGAGGAGGAAAAAGAGGAGGAGGAGACACTTTGCATTTCTGAATTTATTGAAGAAAGTAAAATATTTTCTTTGCAAAAAAAAAATATTTTTAAAGAGGAGGGATGCACATTCCCAAGTATGAAATAGCATCAGAAAAGGGTCAATAACTCTTCTGGTCTCATCCAGTCAGGAGACAAATTTTGACATGTTTTATTTGTGCATGCCAGGGCTATCATGTTACAATATTCGTAATTTACAACAGCATACAATCGATGGCATAAAACCAAAGCTTGAATTTTGTTTGAAATCATATATAGTATTCAATATTTATTCATATTCTAATATTCCTTAAACGTCCACCATTCTTTTTCTGCTTCCTTTGATTTATCTTTCATCATTGCTGTCAATATATCTAATTTCATTGCCTCTCTCATTTTATCTTCCCATTCTTCTTCTGATGGGATATTGGTTTGTTTCCAATATCTTGCATAAATGATTCTTGCCGTTGTTACGATATACAATATACTGCCCTGATTGCATTGCAGAAGGACGGGATGATGATGATTATTATTATTATTATTTAAATTTGTTGGTATCTACCCACGATTTCTGAGCCCATTGATTGAGCAGGAACTCTCAATCAAAGCATCCCTGACAGATGGCCATCCAGCCTCTGTTTAAAGACCTCCAAAGAAGGAGACTCCACCAAAATCTCCGAGGGAGACTCTTCCACTGTCGAACAGCTCTTACCGTCAGGAAATTCCTCCTAATGTTGAGGTGGAATCTCTTTTCCTGTACCTTGCATCCGTTGTTCCAAGTCCTATTCTCTGGAGCAGCAGAAAACAAGCTTGCTCCCTCCTCAAGATGACACCCCTTCCAAATCCCTTTGCCTACTGATTTTGTTGCCATGAACCACCAAGACTGAACTCAAGATTTAAAACCCTAAACCACATGGAATATTTATTTAAAGTTGCCCATCAGAAGTTTTCAAATTTGGGAAGAAGGGAGAAATAAGTAAATGCACACACTCCTTTTACACTATTTTTATTGGAATAATTCCATACAAAATAATACCTGAACACAGAACGGTGATTTAATATTATTGGTTAATATTACTTACTTAATTAATTAATGAGAAGGCTAGTACTTCATTATACTTAAACTTGTTATATCAAGCTTAACAGCTGAAACTTGTATCCTCAGTTCTGACTGGTTTCTATAGTTCTGACTGGTTTCTATAGTTATTTTTAATACAAATGAGAGCAGAGAATGCTGTTTCACACAAGTATATTATTACAAAAGGGATCAATGCTTTCATAGTTCTGATAGTTCTGGAAAATCTGCTTGTAAGTGAGCCTAGAAATTTGGAAGGGAATAGTCCTTGAACTCCCAGTTTCAGAGAACCATCTGTGGATATTTCTAGGAGCTTGTCCTCCTCTGCTGCTGTGAGCCTCTCTAGTTCATACACATTAACTGAAAATGGATGTCTAACCCAGAACAGGAAAATATTCATGGAAAATGTGCTGCAGATCTTTCAAATGTCATGTGTCCTCTTCAGACAACTCTTCATGGGCAGAACCAAGAAAATGTGTGAGGTTTGGAAATGTCTCATAGTTTCGGTTCAACAGGCGGTGATGCCACAATTCCAACTTTTTCATCACTGCTTGAAAAACTTATTGTTTTCTCCTTGAAGATTTAAATTGAGCATATTTTAAACGGATGAAGATATCTGGCAGATATGCTGATTTTACTAACCAGGACAAATCTTTCAAATGATCACTGCGGTGAAATTGCTGCTCCATGAGGAATAATCTCCCAAAAATGAGACAAAACTTTACCTCCTGGTAGCCAATGAACTTTACAGTAAGTTGATGGTGTACACTTGTCCATATCCTTGCAAAGCTGCTCTAAAGTCTTGAATTCAGTGATTTTTTTAAAATATAAAATTGACAATTTTGACATTAATTTAAGATCTGTTTTATTTATTTTTCCTGATAATGTTATTAACCGCAAGAGCTTCTCAATCTATGCAGCAATGATGCAAAGTCACTGACAGTATAAATTCCTTGGTGCTACAAGTCCAGTAAGTTTTTCAAACGTGTGTTCTGTCTGTGCGAATTCCAGCTCATTTCAACCAGTCCATGGCATGAGAAGTTACAAACTTCTTCAAGGAGCTTTATCGCTTACAAAATTGAGCTGGTTTACCTCTTCCAGCTTCAATCCTGGATGTGGGATACCCCCGGATGTTATCAGGCATAAATCACCGCCGATTTAGCCACGATGTCGCTGTCCGAATCCATCTCCAGTCGAAGCCTCGCTGAGCCGCCCAATTTTTGAAATCGGAAGCTCCCCAACTTCGAAAAAGTGCCAGCTGAGTGAGGCTTCGATCCAGGATGGATTCGTCTGGCGGCATCGCGACTAAATTGGCGGCGATGTATGTCTGATAACATCCGGGGGGATCCCGGATCCAGGATTGAAGCCGGAAGAGGTAAGCTGGCTTAATTTGGCGAGGGATAACCTTCTAAGTTGTTAAATACAATTTTAGCTGTAAGGAAATTATACTAAGTATTCAAAAATATTCCTCTCCTATTCATATCTAATGTATAGCTAATCTAATATCTAATGTAATACATATCTAATAAAATAAGGTCAATTTGTTTCTTATTTCTGTGCTTTCATCCAGTTGCAGAGCAAAGCAGAGCAACACGCAATTCTTTCTAATAACTGTTACTTGATATTGACTAAAATGCCACCAATTTAGTTCTTAACTGTGACATTTGACAAAAGTCTTCAGGAAAGATTCAATGCAGCTTTCTTGTTGATCAATGCACAATATGAATTTTCACAGCAAATAATAAAAATTCTTCAACTTAAGTGGTTTTCTCGTTTTTGCTGTTAGTTAAGAAACTTCAAATGAGGCCCTCACTGCATTTTCATTGCAGTTTATACACAATTTTCTTACTTTCCTAAAGCTATTTCTTTCTTTTATGCTCTTTGTGACATGTTCTTTATGTTAAGTATTCAGATGTCTTCACAATTTTGACATTAACATTAAGAAATGGGCCAGTCCAACAGGGATTTATGGGGGAGAAGGGCATTTACTATGGTTTTGCTGTGCCAGTATGTCACTGGACGCGGGGTTGGACTAGATGGTCTTGTGGTCTCTTCCTATGATTCTATGCACCATATGGGCAGTCAATTGCTTGTGTGATCAATTGGCTGGTTGCATGGCCAGTCGCATGGGGGATTGAATGGGATGGCACCTGAGTGGGACAAGGGAGGTGATTGGTGGCTGTTGGCAGTGCCTTCGTGCGCATCTACGCATGTGTTTGGGATGGAGGAGCAAAAACCTAATGGTGCAGTGCAATCTCACAGTTTCCACCAGTACCCCTGGCCCTCTGGCACCAGAATATTATATGCATGGCACAGTAGCTGTGCTGGATGGGGATTTTGGGAGGTGTAGTCTGGATCCAACAGTGGGCGGTTCCATCTTAAACACTGAATTTGGTTCTGTTTAAAGACCTCCAAAGAAGGAGACTGCATCGCTCTCCGAGGGAGCATCTTCCACTGTTGAACAGCTCTCGCTGTCAGGAGTTCCTCCTAATATAATAAAATAATAATAATAATAATAAATAAATAAATAAATAAATAAATAAAATTTTATTTGTAACCTGCCTTCAAAAGGCCAGCCTTCTTCCATCATCCCTATCTCCATTTTTTCCACCCTCTTTCCACAACCAGGAATGGAAATTGTAGCCTTGGTTGTGATCTCTGGCATCCGATCTGCCCTGGGAGACTTGGGGCCTTGGAGCCTCCTAGGCCAAGGAACCTTTCAGCCCCGAGAGGAGTCAAGCGATGGAGGAGGTGAAGGTCTGGGAAGAAGATCTGAGGAGGCAGCAGGAAAATGTGGGGGGACGGGATGCGGGGAAGGCCCTTCCTCTTGCCATGACCCTGGGGGACTTGGCTGGAACCTCATTTTTGTCTTTGAGTGGGCTGTTTGAGTCGGTTGAACTCATCAGGTTAACAACAGCAACAACAAAAAACGGTTGTAGAGATCTTGTAGCACCTTCAAGACTCACTGAAAGAAAGAAGTTGGCAGCAGGAGCTTCCCAAGACTTAAGTCTACTTCCTCAGATGCATCAGTACATCAGAGGATCAGTACATAGAGATCTTGCAGCACCTTCAAGACTCACTGAATGAAAGAAGGAGCATTCCTAGACTTCACTTTCATGTTGAGAGGCAGTCTGAAGAACGTTGGGTTTGGCCATCAGCTGTACATTTGGTTTGCAGTCTCCCTAGAAGACTGTCTAGCTCAGGCATGGGGAATGTGTGGTCATCTAGATATTCGATTGGGTAGCATAGCCAGTGGCAAGGGGTGATGGGAGTTGCAGTTCATCAGAATCTGGAGGGCCTCAAGCTCTACAGTTCCTGGACTACCTGTTCTTGGAAATGGGATGCTTGACTTAATAATAATAATGATAATGATAATGATAATAATAATATTATTTATTTGTACCCTGCTCCTCTGAGAACAATTGGGGCGGCTAACAATGTTAAAATACAGAGATACAATTATACACCCCAATACCCACCCATCCCTTAAAAAAGTATGAAATCAATGGTACATTAAAAGGTCATAATTAAACATAATAATAAAACCAGAATAACATGGGAAGTTACACAACTAGTGACAAGGAGGTGGCAACATTCATAATAGGAGGGATGAGACTGAAGGGAATTTCCTGAGGCCGGGAGTTTCCTCTCTCTCCCCGACTTTTTCTTTCCTTCTATCCCTTTCCTCCTTTTTTCTTTCCTTCCTTTGTTCTTTTTACCTTACTTTGTTCTTTTTCCTTCATTCCTTCCTTCCCTTTTTCTTTCTTTCTTTCCTCCCTCCCTCTTTTTTATTTCCTTCCTTCCTTTGTTCTTTTCCCTTTCCTTCCTTTTCTTTCCTTGTTTTTTTCTTCCCTTCCTTTCTTCCCTTGTTCCATCCCTCCCTCCCTCCTTTTTTCTTTCTTTCCTTCCTATATTCTTTTCCCTTTCCCTTCCTTCCTTCCTTCCTTCCATTGCTCCCTCCCTCCTTCTTTTTTCTTTCTCTCCTTCCTTTGTTCTTTTACCCCTTCCTTCCTTCCTTCCTTCCTTCCTTCCTTCCTTCCTGTCTGCCAAATGTGGCTGGTCTGCCAGAGGACAAAGGGGCCAAATGTCCAGAAGGAGCCCACAAGTCCAAATGCCAAGTCTGCAATGACTTAAGCTGTGCCAGGACAAGGGAACCATGCTGTGGTCAAAGGACTTTACAGTTCTTGGAGAAAAATACAAAAATCCCTGGTGGGGGTGAAGTTTTACACAGTGGTCAATGCTGTGTGGGGCTGTAGCAGTGTTGCTAGAGGCCTGAAGTTCCAAAAGGTTGGAACGTGATGAGCCAAGCGGTTTGCTTGAAGAAAAGCCAGAAGTGCTTAGCTCGGGGATACCTAAGCGAGCAGCTGAGATTTCTGAAAACGCCTGAGACAGCATCTGAAGTCAGAAAAAACAGTCTTAAATGGCAGACACAGCCATAACTGGCAAACTAGCCATAAACTGGGCAAAACAAGCCACAGACTGGGCCCATAACCCTTGTTGGTGTGTGGATGATGAGTGTTGTAGTGATGCCCTTTGGCACCCAGCAGAGTCTACAGGACAAGCTGGCTGCTGTGATCCACAGCCACTGCGTAGATTTGCCATCAACTGGCTCAGCTTCTCTTCTTCAGCAAAACTGTCTTCCTCAGTCAAGAAGACACATTGTAAAGTCCAAAAGCATAGTTTATTAATGCATATAAAAAGTAAAAATAAGATAACTAAGGGGGGTTGCAGACTGCCAGAAATAGTGTGAATTCAGTCCACTTTTAGGGTTAGGGTTAGAGTTAGGGAACCATGGGAACTGTATTTTATTGTGGCATCAGAGTTGTCTGACAGAGAAGGCTCAATGTCTCAGAAAAATAACAGTTCCCATGATTCCCTAGCACTAACCCTAACCCTAAAAGTGGACTGAATTCACACTATTTCTGGCAGTCTGCAACCCCCCTAAGTAAAATCCATTGTGATGACCTTGTCCAGTTCAGCCATACAAGATTACATCTTTAACAATCCAAAAGCATTAGAATCCAACTTGTTGCAGTTAAAACCACTGTTGTCAGCCACACACGCTCACATCTTGAACAATAAACAATTCTAGACAAAGGATTTTCTAAGCCCATCCCATACTCCACCTTCTAGGTGTTAACTTTATGTTAATTGGATAATATCTGTATGATGCATGCTAACCCAGCCTCTTGCTGTCCATCATCCACCACGTGAGTAACTTTCCCAAGCTAACAATTATTTACGTATTTGATATCTCTTGTTTTTCATAATAAAGTCTATGTCCCATGAGCTGTATCCTTGGGAAAATACATGCTGATGTCTGTGTATTGGCCACCTGGAGTTGATTTATTTTGTGTCTCTAAAATGTTGTTTTGGGCTTTGTCCAAAAAACTGTTCTCAAGTGGAAAATTACACACACACACACACACATCTTTACATTTCACCTTTGACTATATATCCCATTCATATCCTAACACTTCCTTCCTTCCTTCCTCTTTCTTTGTTAAAATAAGAAACTTTAATGTACATTTTAAAAAAATACAAATAGACAGTGAGCAGTTAATTTAACAATTAAAAGTCAAAGCTCCTTGTCAGAATTTAATATCAGTTGTTTAACATATGACAACATTGCTACTGGAGGCTGGGCCCAGGTTAGCCGCTGTATTTGTCCACTGCAACCCAAGCAATGGCAAAGAAGAGTTTTGCGGCAACTGGAAGAGCTCTGCTCTGGAGCCCCAACAAACTAGCATTCCCAGAATTCCATAGCATTGAGCCAGGGCAGTTAAAGTGGTGTCAAACTGGATTATCTCTACAGTGCGTATGCAGCCTCAGTAAGGCTATTTATGTAGACATGGAATAAAGAAATTTACAAGACATATTTGGTCAATATGTATCCAGAAGTAACTGAAATTTATTTTAAAAATGCTTTTTTTTAATAAACAGAAATTAAACAAAATAGTATATAGAAGGGAAAACTTCCCCATAATTGAAAATCAATAATGATCAAACAACAGTTCACAGTTGTAGAAATAGTTGGCTTTTTATAGGGGCAGCACTAGATATTGGCTAACATCAGCAACAGGAAGTTTGATCATTATTGATTTTCAATACTTGGGAAGCTTTTCTCTTCTGTATACTATTTTGTTTAATTAATTTCTGTTTATAATATAAGTGGGTTTTTTTCCCTAAGCCTCAGTTATTTGTGGATACTTATTGAACCAAATATATCTTTTAAGATGCTTTATTACATGTGTATATAAATAGCCTTACAGGGTCTGCATCTGCACTGCAGACATAATCCAGTTTGAAACCACTTTAACTGCCATGGCTCAATGCTGTGGAATTCTGGGAATTACAGTTTGTTGTGGCACCAGAGCTCTCTTGACAGAGAAGACTAAGAACCTCACAAACTAGAAATCCCAGGATTCCAGGGCATGGAGCCATGGCAATTAAAATGGTGTCAAAATGGATTATTTCTGCAGTGCGGATGCAACCATAGTTGAATTGCATTATACACCTGTGGTCCAAAACACACTGCAGAAATAATCCAGTTTGAGACCACTTTAACTGCCCTGGCTCAATGCTAGGGAATTCTGGGAAATGTAGTTTTGTAAGACATTTAGCCTTCTCTATCAGAGAGCTTTGGTGCTACAATAAACCACAATTCCCAGCATTCCCTAACCCTGAGCCAGGGCAGTTAAAATGGTCTCAAACTGGATTATTTCTGCAGTGTGTTTTGGACCTTTGTGTATGTTTTTGTCTTTTGGAAATTAGGACAGAAATCTTAGTTTAAGGGTTTGTTCCCAGATCAAGAAGAGATTATTCCTATTAATGGGATTCTTCATCTAGCCGACTTGCATCTAGCCAAAAGGTGGATGCAAAGCAGAGCAGAGGGTGAGTCCTGGCACCGCAACAACTGGGAGGAAAGGAAGACACTAAGTAATATACAGACTAGAAGTTACAAGTTACAGCAACAACCAATGAAGCCTTGAAAGCTGTAGCAAGCTGCTAATCTCCGAGAGATTTACACACAGCCCTTTCCTCCTGCAAAATTGGAGAATCTGCCTCCTTTTTCCCCACCTGGAGATGACACACAAAAACTGGATACTCCATGCCAGGCCCTGAGATCTGGCGAGCTTAGAGTTTCTTTCTCTTTTTAGCAATTTCCCTGGCATTTGCAGCGTGGAACATGGGATCTTAAAATCTCAGCACGGAAGGGGGCAACCCAGACAGAACAACAACATCCCAGAGAGACAAGAATGTTTTGCAAAATTAGCCCGTCTGGTGGCTGGTTTTCCCTGGTCTTTCTGCGGAGGAAGCCATGCTGGTGCCACCCACACAAAAGTCAACACCGTGGGCATCTGTGGGCTTGCTTCCTTGCCTGGACCAGAAAGGCTCCTTCCCACAGTTGGGATGGAGGGCTATTTGGGTAGTCGGCCTTGAATCATCGAATGCTAGAATTGGAGGACAACCAAAGGGTCATCCAGTCCAAACCCCCTTCTGCCATGCAGGAACACACAATCCAAGCACCCCCAAAAGATGGCCATCTAACCACTGTTTAAAAATCCCAAATAACAAAAACCCCACCACCCGCTGAGGCAGCGTCTTCCACTGTTGAACAGGTCATACCATCAGAAAGTTCCTCCTAATGTTGAGGTGGAACCTCTTTTCCTGTGGTTTGAATCTATTGCTCTGGGTCCTATTCTCTGGAGCAGCAGAAAACAAGCTTGCTCCATCCTCAATAGGACATCCCTTCAAATATTTAAACAGGGCTATCACCTCTCAACCTTCTCTTCTCCAGGCTAAACATCCCCAGCTCCTTAAGTTGTTCCTCATAGGTCTTGGTTTCCAGACCCTTCACCATTTTAGTTGCCCTCCTTTGGACACGCTCCAGTTTCTCCACATCCTTTTTGAACTGTGGTGCCCAGAACTGGACACAGTATTCCAGGTGAGGCCTGACCAGAGCAGAATAGAATGGCACTTTTACTTCCCTCGACCTGGACACTACACTTCTATTGAGGGAACCTGGGATCATATTGGCTTTTTTAGCTGCCGCATCACCCTGTTGGCTTATGTTCAGCTTGTGGTCTACTAAGACTCCCAGATCCCTTTCCCATGTTCTGTTGTCAGAGAAGCAAAGTTTTATGGGAAGCTGCCAGCCATGGCACACTTTTGACTCAGTAGGAAGATCTGCAGGACAGGGACAGCAATGGGGGCTACTACTAGCCTCTCAGTTGGAGCTGGTTTGCCTCATTAACAGACAGGGAGGCAATGGTAGCCTTCTAGATGTTTGGCCTACAACTCCTAGCAACTTTAGGTTGCACTGTCACTTGTGAGAGACAATGGGAGTTGCAGTACATATAAACCTGGGTATCCTTGTCCACCCCTGATCTAAAGTGAAAGACTTAGAGGGTAGTGGAGTCTCCTTCTTTGGAGGTTTTCAAGCTGGATGGCCACCTGTCTTCCTGCATGGCACAATGGGGTTGGACTGGATGACCTTTGGGGATCCCTTTCAGGTCAATGATTCTATAAAGTACCTCTTTCAACCCAATAATCAGAATGAACTTCTGAGAAATTCTTGAGGCTTGCATGGTAGGGGAAGGTTGTCAAATCTCAGGGTCTGGGCCTGAATCTCTAGTTTTCATGGGTCCTCTCCAGGCAGGAGATGAGGGTGCAAATTCTCCACTTTTAGGGAAAGAAGGGTCCAAAACACACGGCAGAAATAACCCAGTTTGAGACCGCTTTAACTGCCCTAGCTTAGTGCTAGGGAATCCTGGGAACTGTAGTTTATTGTTTCACCAGAGCTCTCTGACAGAGAAGGCTCAATGTCTCACAAAACTACAATTCCCAGAATTCCCTAGCATTGAGCCAGGGTAGTTAAAGAGGTCCCAAACTGTATTATTTCTGCCGTGTGTTTTGGACCATGAAAGGGCGCTGCAAATCTCCAGCTCAGCTAGGAGGTAGAGCACCATCTTGCAACAATTTAACAGTCCTGTTCTGCAAGTTGCAAAGACTCTCTAGGGATGTATGTCTTTAGTTGGCCAGCTGCTTCCTCCTCCTCCTCAGTTGCTCTGGGGCCAGGGCTCACCATCCACTCTGCTTTGCATACTTCTTCTGGAGAGAAGCAAGTAAACTGCATTACATGTTCTTTGTGAGCCTGGGAGAGTCACACTTTCTCAGGCTCAGAGGAAGGCAAAAGCAACCCCTCCTGGACAATCTCCCCTGGGATGGAGATGGCGGGGGGGGGGGTGAGTTTCCCAGCCTCCCTCCTTCTCTCTCCTCCCTCCCTCCCTCCCTCTTTCCTTCCTTCCTTCCTTCCTTCCCTCCATCCTCTCTCTGTCCAAAGCGCCGCTGGGCCTCGGAGAACAGAGCAGCCAACTTCAGAGGCAGGGCAGCCGCACTCTTCCTCGCGGGGCCCCGTCTGGGACTCTTCCTCCGCCGCCTCCTCTACTTTCTTTTCCTCTTCCTCCTCCTCCTTTCCCTTCCTCTTCTTCTTCCTCCTCCTTTCCTTCCTTCCTTCCTTCCTTCTCCTCTTCTTCCTTCCTTCTTTTCTTCCTTCCTCTTCCTTCTCTTCTTCCTCTTCTCCTCCCTCCCTCCCTCCTCCTTTTCTTCCTTCCTCTTCTTCTTCCTCCCTTCCTCCTCCTTTTCCTCCTTCCTTTTCTTTTTCCTTCCTCCTCTTCTTCTTCCTCTCTCTCCTTCCTTCCTTCCTCTCCTTCCTTCCTTCTCTCTCTCCTTCCTCTTCCTTTTCTTCCTTCCTCCTTTTCTTCTTCCTCTTCCCTCCCCGATGGGCTCCCCTTCTCCTTCTCCTCCTCCTCCTTCCTGGTCCTGGGGCTCCGGTCCCGGGGCCTTGGGGTCCCTCCTCCGCCTCCTGGCCTGGGTCTCGGGGCTGGTGGCGGCGCTGGCCTCGCTGCTGCTCTTCCAGCTCCAGGCCGGGGGGCTCCCTCCTCTTCCTCTTCCTCCTCGCCCGGGGGGGTCCTCCTCCTCCTCCTCCTCCTCCTCCCTCCCGTCGGGGGCGCGGGGGGCGCTGGGGGCGGCCTCGGCGGTGCTGGCCTCCCTCTGCCTGGTGCTCAGCCTGGCCTGCCTCCTCCTCAGCCTCCTCCACGCCTTCTGCGGCGCCGAGCGGGGCCCGCCGGCAGGGGGCGCTCTCCCGGGCCCCGACAGGTGGGTCTGCCCTGGGCCAGCCACGCCACTCCGTAGGTCCTGGGGTTAGCCCCAACAGGGGGGTCCTAGGAGTTGGGGGTCTGCTCTGGGGAGGGAGGGGGCAGATCCTCCCCGACAGGTGAGTCTGGAGGTAGTCCCTTTGGGCAACAGTCCGAACTTTCAAGGCAGTCTTGGGGTGGGCGAGATTTGGGGTCTTCACTGGATACCTACTTTGAGGCTAATCCCTTCAGGCAGTAGTCCAGATTTTAAAGGCAGTCCCATACATAAAGTGCAGATCTTCCCCCAACAGGTGGGTAACAGGGCAGGAGGGGTGGGGAGGAGGAGATCTGGAGGCTAGTCCATTGGGGCAGTAGAACAAAGATTAAAGGAGGTCTCATGGGGGGGGGGGGGCAAATCCTCCCCCGACAGATGGGTGACCAAGTGGGAGTGATGGGGAGGGTGTGATTTGGAGGCTAGTCCATTGGAGCCGTAGTCCAAAGCTCAAAGGAGGTATCATAGGGTTTGTCCCAACAGATGAGTAACAGGGCAGGTGGGGTGGGTGAGATTTGGGATCTTCGAGGCTAGTCCGTTCAGGCGGTAGTCTGAAGTTTGAAGGAGGTCTCTTAGGGTGCAGATCCTCTCCCAACAAGTGGATGATAGGGTGGCAGGAATGGAGAAAGTGAGATTTGGAGGCTAGTCCATTCCAAGAGTAGTCCAAAGTTTCAAGGAGGTATCATAGGGGTTACTCCCAACAGGTGGGTAACAGGAGGGGTGGTTGGGTGGGTGACAGCTAGGATCTGCACTGGGCACTTTGAGGCTAGTCCATTCGGTTTGGGTAGTAGTCCGAAGTTTAAAGGTCTCTTAGGGGTAGCTTCAGCAGGTGGGTAACAGGATGGGTGGGTGAAATTTGGGGTCTGTGCTGGCCTTCAGGGCTACTCCATTTGGTTCGGGATGTAGTCTGAAGTTTAAAGGAAGTCTCATGGGGGCAGATCCTCCCCAACAGATAGGTAACGTGGGGTGGGAGGGGTGGGGAGGGTGAGATTTGGAGGCTAGACCATTGGAACTATAGTCCAAACTTTAAATTAGGTCTCTATAGTCCCAAAAGGTGGGTAAGAAGGTGGTTGAGATGGGGGAGATTTGGGGTCTACACTGGACACTTTGAGGCTACTCTAATCAGGCCGTAGTCCAAAGTTTAAAGGAGGTCTCATAGGTCCTTGGAGGCAGGGGAATCCACTCTGGGTTGTAGTCCGAAGTTTAGAGGAGGCCTCCATCTCTTTTGGAGAAGAGACTTCGGGGATGTATCCACACTGCAGAATTAAAGCAGTTTGACACCACTTTGACTGCCATGACTCTATTCTGTGGAATCATACGTGTTTTTTCATTGATGTATCTATCTATAATGCAGGCTTCCTCTTTTCCTATTGCCTTCCATTTTCCCAAGCAATATTGCCTTTTCTAATGAGTCCTGTCTCCTCATTATGTGTCCAAAGTACAACAGCCTCAGTTTATTCATCTTAGTTTTTAGGGAGATTTCAGGCTCTCGGACCCATTTATTTGTCTTTTTAGCAGCCCACAATCTCTGCAAAATTCTCCTCCAGCACAATATTTCAAAGGAGTTGACTTTTTTCCTATCAGCTTTCTTCACCAACCAACTTTCACAACCATGCATAGAAATGGGAAATACAATGGCATGAACAATCCTAAATTTAGTATTTAATGATATAGGCTAGTTCCAAGCCTTAGTCTTCTGATTTCTTCCTTGTAGTCTCTAGCTTTATTTATGACTGAGCTAAGATATAGAAAACCTTTTATTATGTCAATGACTTCATCATCGACTTTAAAGGTAGATAATCCTCATAACCAGATCTAAAATGTTGCTTGGTTGACCCGTAACAATAATTTGGTTCAGGCAAATTTTATCTGCACCTAGAGCAGGTCTTTGGTCAAGCTAAAGGCTCTTGACTTCTTTTTAAAACCAAGCCATCTCTTAATACTCTGATCCCAGCAGAGATAGCTCCATGCAGTAGATTCTGGGAGCTGTAGTCTAGAAAAATAACATTTCCAAGCTCTAAGGAAAGAGCTTTCCCTTGAATACCTATTAATCAGGATGGAGAAATTGAACTTCACTTGCTGTTTTGGATACACCAATCTATCTTGGATACACATCCTGTGTTTTGGGCATCTTGTTTGGCCGATTAAAGGTTTTGTGGATTTTGGATGTTGTTGTACTTTGCTATATGGACAACATGGCTACCCCAGAATATTTGCACTGGTTGTTTGGCTGGATTTTCATAATGCTCCTAGTTGAACCAGAATTGAGGAAAATGGGAAATGCAGTGATTTCTGGAAGAAGATGGACGGGGGGGGGGGGGGGGGGAAGGGGGATAGATTTCCTAACCATAACAAAAGTTTATTCCTTTGAGGATCGTGACAATTAATTACAACAAACGACTCTAAATATACAGCCAGGTTAATCTTTGCAAGCATTGTCCTTGCTTTTTTTGTCACATGTTCTGCACCCTTCTCTGCATCATTAACCAAAGTCCCCTCTCTTTCATCCTAGACAAGAAAACACCCATTTTACATGCATTAGCATGACTCTGAAAGGCCACATTCACACATGCCAAACCAAAGGTCAAGATTAATATGGTCCTGGTGAGCGACTGACCTCTAAGCAGCTGGAAATCTCAGCTAAGAGGAAAGAGAGAAACTTGAAAGTTAGATTTGTAGGAAGCGGAATTTTGTATCAAGTAAGAACTGGCAAAACCACATTCCTTGCCTAAGCAAACCCTATGAAATTAATGGGGTTGCCATAAGTACATGTAAAAGGGATCTAAGAGCCCTAGTAGACCATGAGTTGAACATGAGCCAACAGTGTGATGCAGCAGCTAATAAAGCCAATGCAACTCATGGCTGCATCAATAGGATGACCTATGATTTCCATGATCAATAGGAGTGTATTGTCTAGAGCAAGGTAAGTAATAGTACCACTCTGTTCTTCTTTGGTCACATTTCATCTGGAATATTAGGTTCAGTTATGGGCACCACAATTCAAGAGAGATACTGACAAGCTGGAGCGTGTCCAGAGGAGGGCAACCAAAATGGTAAAGGAACTGGAAACCATGTCTTATGAGAAGAGATAGAGAGAGCTGGGTATGTTTAGCCTGGAGAAGAGGCAGTTAAGAGGGGATATGATAGCCCTGTTTAAATATTTGAAGGGGTGTCATATTGAGGAGGGCGCTAGCTTGTTTTCTGCTGCTCCAGAAATTAGAACACAGAACAATGGATGCAAGCTACAGGAAAAGAGATTCCACCTAAATGTTAGGAAGAACCTCCTGAAAGAGCTGTTGGACAGTGGAACACAGTCCCTCGGAGAGTGGTGGAGTCTCCTTCTTTAGAGGTTTTAAAACAGAGGCTGGATGGCCATCTGTCAGGGATGCTTTGATTGTGAGTTCCTGCATGGCAGAATGGGGTTAGACTGGATGGCCCTTGGTGTCTCTTCCAACTCTTTGATCCTATAAGTTGATATGCAACTTCAAGGCACAGGCACACATGCACACCACTTTCCAAGATTTCTCTGGTGTTCCTGCAGATTGTCAGCAACGCCAGGGGTGCCTCCTCAAGTGCTTCTCCAAAGGGCCAGCCTTGCTTCTGTCCAGCTCTGTCTATTCGTATTATAATCCAAAAATTCCATTTCAGTGAGCAATACAAAATCTTGCACGCTGGAGGGAGTTTTGCTCATTACCGCTCCCCATCACGTCCAGCATTTTCCCCACATGGGCTCCTGTCCTTTTGTATTATAGAGTCAGATTTTACGTTTTTTTTTCTCAGATGCTCTGAAGTTTGGCCAACAAACTCCATGGTGCTGGGTCCGCCCGACCCCCCTTTTGCGTCCTTCTGCAATTGACAAAACAAAGATCCCTCTATTCTCGGGGACAATGAAAGGGGGAAAAACGGGCAGCACAATTCCAGTGTGTGCTCCCCTTTGCAGCACCATGCAAAGATGGATTTTCAAAACACGGTCAACAGAGACCATCTCTCCCTTTCAAAGGCCCCCAATCCATGTAGAACAGGGTCCCCTTGTTTCCCAAGGATTGCAAAGGACAAAAACAAGGTGCAAAATGTTTAAATAAATCTTTTAAACAACTGTACAGATGCACACGGATTTGCCCTTAAGATTCTGTCTCCCTTTAATACAAACAATACAAACGTACTCCCAACAACGCCCCCCAAATAAAATTAAACAGTCATAGTTTAAAGCAGACTTTAAAACAACAATACACAACAAGTGACAAATAAATGGGTAACCATTCCTTGTTCTGTAACATCCAACTAAACACTGATACTTTTAATCGGCCAAAAAAACACACCAAAATACACAAAAGACATGATGCAAACTTTAAAAGCTCCAGTAGCTTCTTCATCAGCAAAGATGCTAAGACTCATACAGGAGAAAGGAAAAAATGATCAAATGATGTTGTTCTGTTTAGAATCCACCAGCCTTTTTTTACAATCCAAGATAGACTATCCCTGTGCATTGAGGTTCCATTTTTTTCAACCACAGTCAATAGAGCTCTCTTCTTCAAAGCTTGGGAAGGCTATTTGTCAGGACTACCAACCCCAGAATCCCCCAGGCAGCATAGGATCCTAGGAGTGATAGTCCTAAAAAGTAACTTTCTCAAGCTCTGCAAATTTGCCCCATTAACTCAGCCTCTCCAGTCCCTTGCCTCTTTGGTCTTCTCTCCTTGGAGGACTCAAGATCAGACTGTAAGCTGCTTGGGACAGAGACCTGCTAGCTTTCTTCTTGGAGAGGGAAGTAGAGATATGGTGCTATGTGAATATGAGAAAATGAGTAACTCCAGTCTTTTGCTTCTTTGGGGTCACAGCAGCGACTGCTTCCTCCTAGACAGTCGGAAAGTGCGTCACGTTGCTGTGGGTTTGTTCTGCTGTGGAGTCTCGGTCTACCTGGCAGGTAAGTGGGCTTATTTCCACCACTTCCATCACCCCCTTTGCCCTCTGTTCTCAGACAAGCTAAAAAATGTTGACTCCTTTCAAGCCATCATTATTAGTTTGAATTACCTTATAACTGAACAAACATATCTTTGTTGTTGTTGTTGTTGTTGTTGTTGTTGTTGTGTGCCTTCAACTTGTTTCCCAGTTATGGCACCCTAAGGCAAACCTAGCACAGGTTTTTTTTTAGCCAGAATTGTTCAGAGGAGGTTTGCCTTTGCCTTCCTCTCAGGCTGAGAGAGCGTAGCTTGTTCACAGTCACCCAGTGGGTTTCCATGGCCAAGTGGGGATTTGAACCCTGGTCTCTAGAGTCATAGTCCAACCCTCAAACTAGCCTGGTTTTCTCTTTACACCCTTTACCATCCCTAATTGTGAAGTGGTATACAGAAAGAAATAAAAAATAAGGCTGAAACGGATAGAATAAAATTCAGCACCACCAAACGTAAAATCTTACATTTAAACCATAAAAACCAAACGTACAGACATAGGAGGAGGGAAACTTGGCTTAGCAGTAGTACATATAACAAAAAAGACCTTGGGTTTGTTCATCATAAATTGGAGACGAGCCAGCAGTGTGACGCTGCAGCAAAGAAGGCAAATAATATTTGGGCCTGCATTAAAGAGAATCCAGAAAAGGAGGATACAGAAGAGTTGGAGCGAGTTTATAAAACACGGCCATTAAAACTTTGCTTTTCCCGATTGCCTTGCAGCGCTCTCCATGTACATGCTGGTGTTGTTTGAGATTGCAACGGGGATCACCAGCGCCTGCATCCTATCCTCGGGCATCGTCGTCCTAATCCTGACCATCGTCCACGTGTTGATCCGGGCTTCCAGAGCGACCCGACATGGCCAAGGAGAGCTTTCGCACACTCTCTACGAAAACGACTCGGCCCGCAGCGGTGAAACATCCGTTGCGCACCTCAACAATGCCAAGAACGCAGTCTCCACCAGGCCCCGGCTGGAGATCCACCGTGAGTTTTCTTACCCACCGTATGTGGAGCAGAAGTTCCATCTGACCACCCCAGCGAGCAGCAATGTCACCTCCTCTGGGAGCGCTGACCCGATACCAGAGAAGGATTGCTACGCAGTCCCCCGGATGCACCGGACTCTCTCGGCGGAGTCAGCCCTGCTGCAGGTCAAAGGGAAGCCCTGGAATGGCGTCACGCAGGAAATGAAGAATGTCCTCTCCCGGAAACCAGCCAGCTCTGGGAAAGATTCAACCTTGGTGTAAAAGTCCACAGTGAGGAGTGCGTCACCTTCATGGCAATTAGAGTTTGCATGGTCCTCCTGAGGTCATTGAGTCCAACCCCTCCTCAATGCAGGGCCTCCAGATAGAGCATCTCCAGGAAGGAGTTGTCCAGCAACCTTTGGAAGACATCCAGAGAAGAAGACTTCATCACATCTCCAGGTCATGGGTCCCAAAGCCCAACTTCTCCTACCATCAAGAAGTTCCTTCTAAGGTCCAATCGAAATCTACCCTCCTGTAATTTAAAACCATTAAACCTTGTCCTCTCCTCTGGGGCAGCAGAGAAGAAACCTGTCCCCTTTTCTCTGAACCATCCCTTGAAGTCTTTAAAAAAAAATGATGTCCCATCTCAACAAGCCCAGCTCCTTCAACTGTTCCTTATATCTGATGGTCTCCATCCCTTTCAACATCCTGGTTTCCCTTCTCTGAATCTACTCCAGCTTCTTAAATGAAGTGCCCAGAACTGAACACAAGACTCCAACTGAGGTCCAGCTAACACAAAATATAGGCGGACTATGACTTTCTTTACTTGGAAATGATGGTTTGAGATATTAAAGGGGGGCCACCATGACATCCCCTGGTCTTCTCTTCACCAGGCTAGAGATATCAGAGGTTTAAGAAGTTGCCTCCCTAGTGTCATTGTTTGAGCATTGGACTAGGCCTCTGGAGACAAGGATCTTGGCCATGTAAACCCACACTCTCTCAGCCTCAGAGGATGGCAATAGCAAACCCCCTCTGAAGATGCGTGCCACGAAAACCCCATGATAGGGTTGCCTTAAGTCTGAAATGACTACACAGCCACACAACAGCCCTTTTGAAGCTCAACAGTTGAGAACATCCTATGCACAACGTTGGGTGGAATTGGCTACCATAAAGTTGTGGTGAGGGCTGCTTCTTAGCAAACTAGAAGAATGTATGTAGGATAAATGTTATTGGTAGCTTGTGCTGTAGGAGACAACAGACTAGTTGTTCCCACTCTCCCAACCATAGCTACTCCACAGGGCTGTTGTTGTGCTGGAGTGAGAAGGAGAGCCATATACACCATCTGGAGCTCACTGTACAGAAGATGAGGCGTAAGTGTAAGAAATGAAGTATTAAATAAACATCTATGGAGCCTCCAGGCTCAGAAGCACTCTACCACTCAGTATGGGTTGCTAGAAAGCAATGCTGTCTTCCAGTCCTGCATGAAACTTGGGACATCTAGTTGGCCACTGTGGGGAAAAAGGATGGAGCACTAGATACTCCTTGGGTCCAATCTAGCAGGGTTCCTAAGATATAGCAAAAAGGCTTTTGCTCCAAAATGCCCACTATGGGGCATGGGGGTCATTTCCGCCATCTTTGGAGACCCCATAGGGTTCTGCAAAATTTTTTAAAACCTTTTTCCTCAAAATGTTCTCTAAGAGGGGGAGGATTTTTGCCTCATTTTGTAGGGGCCCAGGGTCAATTTGGGACCAGGAGTAGGATTGCTAGATCTCAGGGCCTGGTGCTGAGTCTCCGGTGTTTGTGGGTCATCTCCAGGCAGGAGACAAGGGTACAACGTCTCCACTTTTAGGGGCAAGGGTCTCAGCTCCAGGCAAGAGGAAAGGGCTCTCTGTAAACTTCCAGCTCAACTAGGAAGGCAGCACCTTGCTAAAATTTGCAAGACTTCATTGGTTTGTTGCTGCAATGTGGAAAGCCTCTTGGGGAGTCTCTGTTTTTACTTAGGGATCATTCAGAAGCTGCTTGTTTTGGTGAGACTATGTGAATAATCTTACTCATGCATTCTGGGTTTGTTGTTCACACTATGGAACCGCATCTGTGTACATCTCTCCGGGTTCCATTGCTCCTATGTGCCAGCACTCGAATAAAAATGGCATTGACGATGCTGATGTATTTGAAACATGTTCAAGGCATGTAGAGTTTTATCTTGGTTTACTCCAGCTCTATTTGCATCAGTTATTCACACTGCTGACATAATGAATGTTTTTTTAAAAACTCAGGAGGGAACAATATTAATTATCCCAGGTTAAGTGGTTTTGTCAGCAAACTTAATCGGATGCGTTTGAAATGTATGTGAACAAATATTAAGCCCAGACTATTTCTACCGTCTAACTAATCCCTTAGTTAACTTGCTAGTTGTCGTAATGCCAGGGCTCACCCTCTGCTCTACATTCACCTTCTGGTTAGAAGCAGTAGGCTAGGTTACATGTTCTTATTTTCTTCCTAAAAAAGAATAATTTCCTCATTTTACCTTGATCTGGGATCATCCTTTTAATTAAGATTTCTGTCTTCATTTCCAAACAGGAATATAGGTTTGTGTGTTTGAATGACAAGCTCTGAGCAACTCTGCTTGGTACTTAACATGCAATGCTTAATGGACCCACTCTAGGTCTTAGGTCCCTGGAAACATCAGTGCCTGGGAAGATCTTGAATTAGGAACCTGATAGAGGAAGTTAAAAAAGCAATCTCATAAAATGAAATAAATGAAATAAATGAAATTACACTGGATGCAGTTGAGCTGAGTGGAAACCTGATTCTGCATACAGACCCACTTCCTGGGTGATTTGATAGCCCCTTGCTGCTGTATTATCCTGTTTCTGTTACCCCAAAAGTAAATTATTTTGGCTGGAAGCATATAGCAGCAGTGATTCAACTTCTAAAGCTGGATCTGCACTGCAGAATTAATCCAGTTTGACTGTGCCTTAACTACCATGGCTCACTGCTATGGAATTCAGGGATCTGTAGTTTTGGGAGATATGTAACTTTCCTTGTCAGCAAGCTATGGTGCAACAACAAATTACAAATCCCAGGTTTCCATAGCACTGAGCCATGGTAGTTAAAATAGTGTCAAGCTGCATTAATTCTGCAGTACAGATGTGACCCTAATTGCCTGCAGCTCTGCCACATGCTGTTACACCTAAAAAATAACCCATTTTTCAAAATGTTCTCTCCCACCCTCATTTTTGGCAGTCCGTTTGGCCCCCTTCCAACAGACAGAAAATTGGCTCCCAGGCTGAACATAGGGCCTTTGCAGACTGCCAGAAATAGTGCAAATTGAGTCCACTTTAACTGTCCTGGCTCAGTGCTAGGGAATCATGGGAACTGTATTTTTTTCTGAGACATTGATACTTCTGTCAGAGAGCTCTGGTGCCACAATAAACTACAGTTCCCATGATTCCCTAGCACTGAGTCAGAGCAGTTAAAGTGGACTCAATTTGCACTATTTCTGGCAGTCTGCTAAGGCCCATAGTTGCCCAGCCTTGCACTAGATGAGGCTTGGAAGTCCTACAATGCAAAGGTAGAAACATTTGGCAGGAAACATGCTTTCACTGTCAGATCCTGGTTCCCAGACATTTAATATTATTAACAATGATGATAATCATAATAATTACATTTTAAAGACAGTTATTGTATCCAGATGCTAACACACTTTCTTGTTCTGGCAAAGGAGAGGTGAGTGATGCTATTTTGAGAACCCTTACCATGATGATTTGAACCTGGAGTGAGTGGCGGCTCTGAACTGCCAGAGCTATCTGCGGGCAGAATTCAGTCGATCTTTCACAGCAGTGGCATGTCGGAGCAGACCTTCAATGCTCTTGAAATACACACTGCTGTCCTTCATGTTCTTGATGGCACTGAGAGAGAGAGAGAGGAAGAGAATAATAGAAACATACAGTTGGAAGGGACCATCTGCCATGCAGGAAGACACAATTAAAGCACTCCTGAGAGATACCCATCTAACTTCTGGCAAAAGACCTTCAAAGAAGGAGAGTTCATTCCAAGGCAGTCCATTCCACTCTCCAAGAGTTTTTAAAATCATGATATTCTTCCAAATGTTTAGGTAGATCCTCTTTGAATCCACTGGTTTGTATTCTAGTCTCTAGAGCAGAAGAAAACAAGCTCCTTCCATCTTTTCCATGGCATCCTTTCAGATATTTAAAGATAGTGGCATCATATCACCTCTCAGTCTTCTCTTCTCCAAGCTAAACAAACCTAGCTCTCAATTCCCATGATTCCCTAGCACTGAGCCAGGGCAGTTAAAGTGGACTCAATTTGCACTATTTCTAGCAGTCTGCAAAGGCCCTCCGTTATTTGTCTTGGTTTCCAGATCTTTCACCATTTTGGTCCCCCTCCTCTGAATATGCTCCAGCTTGTCTATATCCTTGAATTGTGGTGCCTAGACTAGACACAGTATTCCAGGTGCAAAGTAGAAGAGAGTGAGACTATGACTTACCTTGATCTAGACACTACACTCCTATTGATGCAGCCCAGATCATATTGGTCTTTTTAACTGATGCATCACACTTGACTTTTGAGAGAGAAAAAGAGGCAACACTGCAGGGGTGGCAATGGAAAAGAGATTGCAACAGGAACCAATCTCATCTCACCCTTTCCTTTCTGCCTCCTACAACAGAAACATCCTGACATCCAGATGCTAGTGGTTGGAATAGAGGTTGTTTCTTGTCCTCTCCACCCTGTGTGCATGTCTGTCCTCTGTTTAGCCTGGAGAAGGGAAGACTTGCAGATAAGTTGATATGGTTGTCATCTTTAGATATCTGGAAGGGCTGTCATGAGCCAACTTGTTTTCTGCTATTCGACCAAGGTAAGATACCAACCAAAGTATTAGAGATTCCCCCTAAAAATTAGGAAGAATTTTGTGATGGTAAGAGTTGTTCACCAGTGGAATAGACTACTGCAGAAGATTGTAGATTCTCCTTCATTAAAGGTATTTAAACAGAGGTTGGATGGCCATCTTTTGAGGGCGATTTAACTCTGAGAAGACAATGGTAAACCTCTGAACAAATCTTGCCAAGAAAATCCCAATAGGTTTGCTTTAAGGTTGCCATAAGTTGGAAATGACTTGAAGGTATACAACAACAGCTGCTACTATTACTGCTGCTACTACTACTACTACTATTGTATTGCTTGGGGGTTAGACGAAATGGCTTTTGGCATTCCTTCCAACTCTGTATTTGGAATGTTATATTGTGCAAGGAGAGAGTTAGTGTGGCTTAGTTGTCTGGGTGTTGTATGAGGAATCTAGGAAATTGTGGTTCGAACCTCTGTTCAGCCATGGAAACCCACTGGATGACTTTGGCAAGTCATATTCTTTCAGCCTCGGAAGAAGGCAATGGCAAACCTCCTCTGAAGAAATTTGGCCAAGAAAACCCCATGAGATAGTCACCTTAGGGTTGCTATAAATCAGAAATTATTTGGAGGCATACAACAGCAGCATTCTGCAAGGGTACTGAACTTCTGTTTTGAACAAAACCAAGCATATCGCTAGTCTGCACTGCTGGAAAGATGTGCTTAAAAGGATTTAAAAGGTGTACACTCTGCCATTCAAATGGAGAGAAACCCCCTAATTTTCCCATCATCCTTTAAAAGAGGTCAATGTGCTGGGAGTTGGAAGCATTCACTATCAGTACCTGCAGGCATACTCCACTGTGTAAATTGCTCCTTGGCTTTGCTCTTCCCAGCTCTGCATGTCAGCCTGTGGAAACAGAAGACAAGTTAAACTTTTGGGGCCAGTGTGGTGTAGTGGTTTGAGGGTTGGACTATGACTCTGAAGAGCAGAGTTCAATTCCCAGCTTGGTCATGAAATCCCTTGGGCAAGTCACACTCTCTCAGCCTCAGGGGAAGGCAGTGGCAAATATCTGAACAAATATTGCCACGAACACCCCATGATAAGTTCGCCTTAGGGTTGCTGTAAGTCAGAAACAACTTAAAGGCACACAACAATCATGAAACTCATGACTTGGAGAGTGCTGAAGATGACCCTCTGGACGTCTTCATAAAGAGTCTGGGCATCTTCATAAAGAGTCAAGACTAGTCCAGTTCTTTGCAGGGAGCTGGAATAGATGGCCTTTAGGAGTCTCTTCCAACCTTGTAATCCCCCCCTTCCCGCCTTTGCACAGTGTTTTTCCCCCTGTCAGCCAACAACGATTAACTAAAGCCAGCTAATACTTAAAACAACGGCATTAATGGTGTCTTAGTGCAGTGAGGTGCAGTGAGGTGGGCCACAGTCCCCAAAGGCAGAAAAAAATACCAAACAAGAGGCCTGGAAGGGAAGAAGCAGCTTTCCATAAGATGACCGCCCAAGATTAACAACTACCTCTCTTGCTGATATCCTACTTATCAATGAGATGCTGGGAAGAGAAAAGTATTTAAGAACAAATCCCTTTTTTAAATTAAAAAAAAAACTTGCTAGGAGAATGCTGAGTGACCTTCTCTGGTCTTTTCCAAAATTCACCCACCCCTTCATGGCGTTGTTATTAATATACAGCCCCAAATTAAAACAAGGAGACTTTTAATAAGTTTTAAACAACAAGGGACCCAGAAAGGATTTCTTAACATGTGTCTCCTATTTAGATGGAATATACCCTCCCATCTACAAGTCATCCACTACAACTGTTTTAACTGTTTTAAAATTGTATTTTAGGACTGTTTTTTGGCTGCTTTTAAACAAAAATTAGAAAGCGTTTCAATGTTTTTATTTTTCAGAGCCAGTGTGATCTTGTGGTTTGAATGTTGGATTAGGACTCTGAAGACCAGGGTCTGAATCCTTGCTTGGCCATGGAAACCCACTGAGTGACACTGGGAGAGTCACACATTCTCAGTCCCAGAAAATCCCATGATAAGTTCAGTGTAGAGTTGCCTAAGTCAGAAATAACGTGAAGGCACACAACTACAGTGCCAGCATGGTATAGTGGTTTGAGCATTGAACTAAGACTGGGAGGCCAGGTTTCAAATCCCAGCTTGGCCATGGAAACCTATTAGGTGACCTTGGGCAAGTCACACTCTCTCAGCCTCAGAAGATGGCAACAGCAAACCCACTCTGAAGAAACATGCCAAGAAAAACCCATATGATAGATTCACCTTAGGATTGCCATAAGCTGGAAATGACTTGAAAGTACACAACAACAACAAAACAGTTTTATTTTACTATTATATTGTTTTCGTTGCTTTCATTTATTCATTATCTCGAGAGCCCTTGTGGGCTGGGAGGTGATAGAGAAATATCACCAGCTTCTGTCCAGTATGGCTGCGACAGGATAATAGGATCTGTAGTCCACAAGACAGGGAGGGTGTGCCAATTTTAGAAGGCTGGTAAATCCTTTTACACATAGGGATATGTGCTCTCAGTTTACCTGTTACAAGCCACAGTAGTTGGAGGGGAAATGGATTTTCCCAGCACTGGTGTGTTATGAGCCATCCCCTATGGTAATGTGAAGTATTTGGGGGTGGCTTGGTCTTCAGTCAGCAAAAGCCAATAGCTTTACAAAAGACCTATTCCTGGTAGAGAGGAAAACTGCTAGCAATTGTTTTAGATCCACAACCATCCACACTTTTGGACTCATCACGGGGAGGAAGGAGAGCCTTTACTACCACTACAACCCCTGCCCATAAGATCTGGGAAACAATCCCCTCTGTGGATTGAGGATTTTTAATCTCTCACCAAATTTGATGTGAATCTTCTGACTTCATCTTGAGAAATCCCTTCCATGGGAACCCAGGCAATCGTTTAGCACAGACACATTGATACATTGATACATGGTCACTCTATTTTATTTCCCCTCTATTCTGCTTTGGTCGGATCTATCATCATATTCCCAATTAGCATGTATGGATATGAGAGCTGGACAGTTAAGAAAGACGATAGGAAGAAAATCAATTCATTTGAGATGTGATGCTGGAGAAGAGTGTTCAGGATCCCATGGACAGCCAAAAGGACAAACAAATGGGTCCTAGATCAGATCAAGTTAGAAACCTCCCTGAAAGCCAGTATGATCAAACTCAAACTGTCATACTCCGGACACATCATGAGAAGGGAGGGTTCATTGGAAAAGACAATAAGAAGGGAAGTAGGAAGAGAGGAAGGCCACATGCCAGATGGATGGACTCTAGTATTAAGGAGGTCATGGTTATGGGGTTGCAGGAATTAAGCAGAGCAGTAGAGGACAGAGGATCTTGGAGATGTCTCATCCAAAGGATCAACATGAGTTGATATTGACTTGAGGGCAGTTAACAACAACAAACAACAACAGATCTTACATGGAGGAATGCTGTGTCCAGTTCTGGCCACCACAATTCAAGGATACCGACAAGTTGGAAATTTGTTCAGAGAAGGGTGACCAAGATGATCAAAGTCTTGGAAACCAAGCCTATTGAAGAATGACTAAGACTAAAATATGACATTGTTGTTGTGTGCCTTCAATTCATTTCCATCTTATGGCAACCCTAAGGTGTTTTCTTGGCAAGATTTGTTCAGAGGGGGGTTTCCTTTTGCCTTCTTTTTAGGCTAGGAGAGTGGAATTTGCCTAAAGTCACCCAGTGGGTTTGCATGGCCAAGTGAGGATTCAGATCCTGGTCCCCAGAGTTGTAGTCTGAAAGGATGTCATGTAGAAGATGGAAGATGTTTATTTTCTGCAGCTCTAGAGACTAGAAATGAACCAGTAGATGCAAATTACAAGAAAAGAGATTCCACCTAAACATTACGAAGATTTTATTGACTATAACAACTGTTTGACAGTAGAATGGACAGCTTCGAAGGGTGGTAAACTCTCCTTTCTTGTTTCTTGTTGTTGTGTGCCTTCAAGGCATTTTCAATTTATGGTGACCCTAAGGCTTCACAGGGTTTTCTTGGTATGCTTCTTCAGAGGTGGTTTGCCATTGCCATCCTCTGAGGCTGTGAGAGTGTGACTTGCCCAAGTTCACCCAGTGGATTTCCATGGCTGAGCTGAGCTGGGCTTCAAACTGTGGTCTCCAGAGTCCTAGTCCAATACTCAAACCACTCTATCATGCTATGGACTTTAAATGGAGTTTGAATGGGTGTAATTCAGGAGTGCTGCAGTTGTGTATCCCTGCATGGCAAAGGGTTGAATCAGATGGCCCTTTTGGCCCCTTCTAAGTCTTATGAAGTGGAGAGTTGGTAATTGAGATGTTACCACTGCTCCCCTGCCCATGAGATCTGGCAAACAATCCACTCTTTTGGTTTGAGGATTTTGAAAGACAGATAGAGTCTTCGGGCTTCAACCCAACGGCACCTTCCACTGGATCCCAGAAAATGGTCTAATCTGCCATGTGCATTCTCTCCGTGGCTTTAGGCTAGGTATCTTGTTCTTATGGGACACTCTTGCCTATTTCCACTCCATTCTCCAATATTGTTAATTTAAAAGCAACACAGGGCACAGACAAATGCATGAAACCTCTCTCCTGTCCATCTCACATGTTGCACTCCTGAGCAGAACATCCTATCTTAACAGCCATTTGTAAGAATGCATTCCTCCTTCTCGATTCATGTATCTTACCTTGTGTTGAGCCAATTCTGGTAGGGACCGCCGCACGTGTTCCTGGAGCCTATACAATGCAACAGAAGGCTCGTTGGCCAGGACGTACATGCTCTCCGTGAACTTATCCGTCACTGTATCAAAAGAAGGGGATGGAGAATTATATCAATGTATAAATACAATCAGATCCAGCATAGCATAGTGATTACATCATAGGACTGGTACTTAGAAGTCCAGGTTCCAGACCCCACTGAGCCATGACAAAACTCCCTGGGTAATTCTGACCTCTCTTGCTTGCTGCTTGAACAAGAGAAACAGAGTTGGAAGAGACTCTAAGGATCATCTAATCCAGCCCACTTCTGCCATGCAGAATCTAAACACTCCAAAGTCCCCACAGATGGCCATTCAGTTTTAAAACCTTCAAAGGAGAGACCACCATACTCTAAGGGAGCATCTTCCATTTTCAAACAGGTCTTACCATCAGGAAGTTCTTCCTAATGTTGAGGTACAATCTCTTTTCCTGTCATTTGAATCCATTGTTCCAGGTCTCAGGAGTTTATCACATGAAAGGCTAAGTGCCCAAACCCCGTGCAGAAATGGGATTTCAGTCCCAGGAAAATCCCGCAAAAGCAGGATAGTTTTCAGACACATCAAGGGCATTGAGCATTAATGCACCATTGAGCATTAATGTGACATTAACCTGCACAGAAAGTGGACAAAATTGGCTGCTTTGTACTTTCGGGAAAATCTCAAAAGTAAAAAGCAGCCCATTTTGTCCACTTTCTGTGCAGGTTAATGTCGCATTAATGCTCAATGCCCCCGATGTCGGAGTTTATCACCCAGTATGGATCCTGTGCAGAAACTGGATTTAAACTGAATAAAACCTGCAAAAGCGGGTAGTTTTTCAGATGAAGTTCAGCATTAAACCGAACAGAAAGTAGCAAAAACCTGCAAAAGGGGGATGTTTTTCAGACGACATTAGCGCTAATGAGAATTAACGCAACATTAACCTGAACAGAAACTAGACAAAACCCGCTCCTTTTTACTTTTGGAAAATCCAGAAAGTAAAAAGGGGCAGGTTTTTCTACTTTCTGTTTGGGTTAATGTCACATTAACCCTGTCATGTGTGAAAAACTACCCACTTTTGCGGGTTTTTCCTGGTTTTTAAATCCCGTTTCTGCATGGGATTTTTGCAGCTTGCATGTGTGATAAACTCCATCATCTGAAAACAATCCCACATATGCAGGACTTTTCTGGATTTTATCCATTTTCTATGCAGACATTGTCTGAAAAACAATCCCGCTTTTGTGGGATTTTCCCAGATTTAAATCCCATTTCTGCATGGGATTTGGCCATGTGATAAACTCCCTATTGTCTGGAGTAGCAGAAAACAAGCTTGCTCCATCCTCAATATGACAATTCTTCAAATATTTAAACAGGTCTATCATATCACCTCTTAACCATCAGGCTAAACATACCCAGCTCCCTAATAAGTCTCTCTTCATAAGGCATGGTTTCCAGACCCTTCACCATTTTGGTCGCCCTCCTCTGGACACGATCCAGCTTCTCAACAGCCTTCTTGAATTGTGATTCACAGAACTGGACACAGAGTTATTCCAGGTGAGGCCTGGCCAAAGCAGACCTACCTCACAAGGTTGTTGTGAGGGTAAAAGGAGGAGGAAGAGAATGAGAATCATATGCCACCTTGGGAATCTGTAGTTTTGTGAGTCGCCTCAGAAATAATGCAGTTCGATACCACTTTAACTGCCATGTCTCAATGCTGTGGAATTCTGGGAATTGTAGTTTGTTGTGGCAGAAGGATTCTCTGACAGAGAAGGCTAAATGTCTCACAAAACTACGATTCCACAAATCCCACAGCACTGAGCCATGGCAGCTAAAGCGGTGTCAAACTGCGTTATTTCTACAGTGTAGACGCATCTTTCTCGACGTCTCTTGATGCTCAGTTTCATATTAGTACAATAACATACACCCATTTTCTTGGCTGGGTGGGCGGGGGCGGTAGAAAAGCGGGTCATAAATTAAATCCAAGAAATAATACCATAAATAAAAGAGGGTATATAAATAGTTGCGCTCCTCTCGTCTTTCCCGACCGGACTATTTTTAATGTGACACAGACCGGAAGTACCTCTGGCCTTTACCTTTCTTCACTTTCAGCTGCATCTCCGGCTCCTCCATCATCCCGGAGGGTACTCGAATCGGTGTCCGAGAAACCGGAGGCGAGTCCGGGGCGGAAACCTGTCTGCACGGCGACTTCCGTAAAATGTGGTGCGCGTCATAAAGAGACCCGCTTGGAAACGTGTCCGGAAAGAGAGGTTCCGCCCTGCTCACTGTCAATTCAAACTGTGAAACTGTAAGTGTTCAGATTCTGTCCTTGGCTGAATTTGCACTGAAGAATTAATGCAGTTTGACACTGCTTTAACTGCCATGACTCAATGCTATGGAGTCCTAGGATTTGTAGGGTTTTTTGTTTGTTTGCTGAGCATATAAAAACAAACATGCCAACATCTCAAGCATACATACAAACATAAGCTACATATAAAAGATCACTCATATTATGTACTAATACTAATCCTTCCTCATTATAAAATCTCTCTTAACTCTAACTTTATTATCCCTCAGATATGTATTTCCCTTTTTTAAAGCTTCTTTATTTCTCCTCTATTTCCCTTTCATTCTCTCTTTCTATCTTACTCGGTTCACTATCCATCCCTCATATATTTCCCTTCTTTAAACCTTTATTTATTTCCCTTTCATTCTCTCTATCTTACTCGGTTTGCTATCCATTTATTATCCCTCAGACATTTCCCTTCTTTAAACCTTCTTTATTTCTCTTCTATTTCCTTTTCATTCTCTCTATTTTACTCAGTTCACTATCCATTTATCATCCTTCATATATTTCAACATTTCAACATTTTCAAATTCATTATCTAACTTAAGTCAAACCTTCCTTAGCACATACTTCTACGAACATACTCTTGCATCCATTCTAACTTCCTTTTTGTCTGTATTGCCCCTAAAATAGGGCCATTTGCAGTTTTGTGAGCTATTTAGCCTTCTCTGACAGAAAGCCCATGTGTCACAACAAACTATATCAATCTTGGGAATCCGTAGCATGGAGCCAATGCAGCTAAAGTGGTGTCGAACTGCATTCTGCAGTGTAGACGCAGCTCTCTTCCATTGCAACTATAATTCACAAACTCTTTATGCAAAACAAAAATAAAAGAACAGAGGAAACTGATTTATTGAAGAATATTGATGGAGATGACATGTCCCTGTTAAAGTGTATTTTTGTTCAGCTCCTTGGCAAGAAAATGGGCATCAGAAAACTAGATGTATTAATAGAATTAAGAGACTGGGGGGGGGGGGGAGCCAAATGCTGTGATAGTTCCTCTGAGCATCAGCAGAGTGCCTATCCCAGCTGAGAAGTCTGGCCCAAGACACTGCCAAGTGTGAATCCAATGTCGTGTACCTGGACCGGTGAACCTGTAGCTCCATTCCCAATTTTCCTCAGCTCTTTAGTAGGGTTACCTGATCTCAGAGCCAGACCCTCCACTGAGGAGTAAGGAACTTGTGGCTTTAGAAATGTTGTTACACTACAATTCCCATCTCCACCAATCATTGTCCAAGCTAGGACAGATGAGAGTTGAGGTCCATTCATTGCAACAAATATCCTCCAACTTTCCTAATTTGCAGGGTCAATCAGCCCTGGTTAATCTTCTCTCTTCTCACTTTTCCAGCTGCTTCAAAAATGTCCCAGTTTCTCTCTCCTCTCCCGCCTCAACTCACTTCAATTGCTGCAAAGTGAGTTCCAAATGCAAAAGAAGTTTGCATTAATTCAGCAGGGGGGAGAGGGCAGAATCTTGCCTGACTTCTGTGTTTACATACCCACCAACCCTCCTGAATGGGCAGACTCAATCCAGACTAGTACTCTGGAGGGATTATGCTGGTCTGCAACTGTTATCAACATCTATCTATCTATCTATCTATCTATCTATCTATCTATCTCTGGAGGGTGTCCAGAGGAGGGCAACCAAAATGGTGAAAGGTCTGGAAACCTATAGGGACCTGGGTATGTTTAGCCTGGAGAAGAGAAAGTTAAGAGATGATATGATAGCCCTGTTTAAATATTTGAGGAGTGCCATGTTGAGGATGGAGCAAGCTTGTTTTCTGCTGCTCCAGAGAATAGGACCCAGAGCAATGGATGTAAGCTACAGGAAAAGAGATTCAATCTAAACATTAAGGGCCTTTGCAGACTGCCAGAAATAGTGCAAACTGAGTCCACTTTAACTGCCCTGGCTCAGTGCTAGGGAATCATTGGAACTGTAGTTTATTCTGGCACCAGAGCTCTCTGACAGACTGCTCAATGTCTCAGAAAAAATATAGTTCCCATGATTCCATAGCACTGAGCCAGGGCAGTTAAAGTGGACTCAATTTGCACTATTTTTGGCAGTCTGCCAAATAGCTGATTGAAAGTGGAAGACACTTCCTCAGAGGACGTTATCACACTGGCCCTAAAGCAGAAAGAATCCTGCATCATTCCTGCACCCTTCCGGTTCTTTTTTCCGTGTGTTCACACGACGTCGCACATAGCCCCGCCCTTCCCTGCATCATCCCTGCATCCTTCCAGCATCATTTCAGTTCTTTTGAATTTCGGGCATCTTGAGGAATTACAATTCCGCGGCCGGAAGGATGCCAGAATGATGCAGCTTTCGCCGTATGTATGAACCCATATCGTGGAATGAGACCGGGGCTGGCCTCGCTGCTCTATGGGCGTGGTCGCCGAAGCGACCGCTTCGGAGGCCAAGCCCAGGCCGGAGTTAAAGGGACAGCGCGTCCCTTTAACCCTGGCCTTGCTCTTCTATGGGCCTGGTCGCCGAAGCGGCGACCAGGCCCATAGAAAAGCAAAGAGGCCTGGGCAAAAGGGACAGCGCGTCCCTTTAGCCCAGGCCTCTTTGCTCTATGGGCTCGGTTTCCGCTTTGGCGACCAAGCCCATAGAAGAGCGAGGCTGGGGTTAAAGGGACGGCGCGCGCATCCCTTTAACTCCGGCCTCGCTCTCCTATGGGCTTCTCCTATGGGAAGAGCGAGGCCAGGGTTAAAGGGACGCGCTGTCCCTTTAACTCCGGCCTGGGCTTGGCCTCCGAAGCAGAAGACCGAGGGTTGTGGAAGGGATCTTTCCACTTGTGTGTGACCAGGAGATACGGGTCCCCGGAGCGGAACCATCGTGGCATCGTCAATTCCGCAATGATTCCAGTTGCGTCTGATAATGATTTCCATCTTGCCGGGTCCATTCCGGTATGGTTCTGGATTGATTCCATTCCACTTTCTTGCCGCTTTCTTGCTGCTTTGAGACCCCAGTGTGATAACGTCCAGAGACTGGTGGAGTCTCCTTCTTTGGAGGTTTTTAAACAGAGGCTGGATGGTCATCAGTTGGGAGTGCTTTGATTCTGTGCTCCTGCATGGCAAAATGGGGTTGGACTGGATGACTCTTGGGGTCTGTTCCAACTCTATGATTCTATAATTCTGTTTGATTCTGCCATCCCACTTTTTCAACCACTTTAAAAATGTCATGGCTTTTCTCTCCTACCTTTTATCCACAACTCACTTTAATTGTTGCAAACTGAGTTGAAAGTGCAAAAATAGTTTGCATTCAATGGCTAATCCTCTGCCATCCCACTTTTCCAATGTCCTGATTTCTGTTTCCTTCTCTCTCTTTTGTCCGCAGCCTACTTCATTTGCTGCAAACTCAGTTCAAAGTGCAAAGATATTTTGCATGCAATGAAAGCAGCAGGGGGAAGAATGGTGCCCTTCCCAGAAGGCTCAGGCAAAAGCAAATTGCTGCAACCTCTCCCAGCTTGTCTGTTCTTCCTCGTTAATAACTTCCTCATTAATAAAACATTTCATCTGTGAAATGTTGGAAGGTATTAATTATTACTTCAGATACTTCAAAATGTGGCAAGCCAGCAATTCTGTCTTTTGCCCCAGATGTTAAATTCTGGCCTCGAAGAGCCCTGCCACAAAGTAGGCTGCATCTGCATTGCAGAAATAATCCAATTTGACACCGCTTTAACTGCCATGGCTCCTGGCGATAGAATCCTGGGATTTCTAGTTTGGGGAGGTATCTAGCCTTCGCTGCCAGAGTGCGCTGGTGCCACTGCAAACTACAAATCCCAGGATTCCAGTACACATTTAAAGCTCTGGTGCCACTGCAAACTACAGATCCCAAGATCCCAAAGCATGGAGCGATAGCATTTAAAGTACAGTAGTGTCAAACTGCATTGTTTCTGCAGGGCAGATTCACCCCATGAATTTTATGTGGGTTTTCTTAGGCAAGGAATACTCATAGGAATACTTCCTTAGGCAAGGAATACTCATTGCCTTCTTTTGAAATGGCATAGCATGGAGCCTTGGCAGTTAAAGCGGTGTCAAACCGCATTTGTTTCTGCAGTACAGATGGGGCTAAAGGGAGAAGCTTTAGCCCTCTGTTGGAAATTTCAGAAATGAACGGCTGGCCCTTTAAAACCCATCCTGGAAAGGGAACCGCCTCCTCACAATCGTGGCCGCTGATAGGTGGAGCGGCAAGGTGGGGGCGGAGACAAAGCCCGGCCGCTCATTCATAATGCTGGGTTTCTTTTGCATTCCCTAGAAGCTCTTAAAGGGGCCACGCGCTTGTTGAGTGTGTGTTTTCCCTCCTTCCTCTCCCTTGCAAACAGGAGGAGCTGGTTTCGTTCCGAATCCGATGCATTGTGGGAGAGGAAAGTTACTTTCAGTTTTGCAGAAGGAAAGCAGGAGGAAGGAGGAGGTGCAGGGCTAGGGAAGAGCAGGAGGACCTCTGCAAAAACTGCCACTCTGGTGAGTTGCAAAGAATGGCTGCAAATGCAAGTGCCTTGCTTGCTGCTCAGATAGATTGCTCCTGCTGGAGGGGCTTCTTCTCTTCCCATTCTCTCCCTGCCATCCCTAGCTAAAAATCCCACCCTTTGCTTTGTAACATCATTGCAGCCCCTTAGAAGCTAAGACACCATTTAAAGGTTGCATCTGCACTACAGGGATAATCCAGTTTGACACCACTTTAAGGCTGCATCTGCGCTATAGGAATAATCCAGTTTAGCATCACTTTAAGGCTGCACCTGCACTGTAGGGATAATCCAGTTTGGCATCACTTTGAGGCTGCATCTGCACTGCAGGGATAATCCAGTTTGGCGCCACTTTGAGGCTGCACCTGCACTGTAGGAATAATCCAGTTTGACACCACTTTAAGGCTGCATCTGCACTGCAAGAATAATCCAGTTTGACACCACTTTAATGCTGCACCTGCACTTCAGGGATATTCCAGTTTGGCATCACTTTAAGGCTGCACCTGCAGTGCAGGGATCTTCCAGTTTTGTTGGAAAATTTATATTTGCATTCTTCTGTCCCTAGTTAGATAGGGACTTCCTCCCCCCCCCCCTTTCATTCTAACTATCATGTGACTTTGGTCACTGACGCTTGGAGGCAGTTTAACAGCTCTCTCCCAAGATTCTAAACTGCTAGTAACAGCAGTCAGTAGTTGTTGTCCCATCTTCCTGCTATCTATAAGATGTGCGAGATTTATTCTCTTTACCCAAACCATCTCCAATTAGATTAGGTTTTAATTATTTTATGTATATATTTACTAAAGCCATTATTGTTTGTTGTTTTTCTGAGTTAGTCTTTATTCTTTAGGAAAACATATTAAGAATAATTTAGAGCCTTTGCAGACTGCCAGAAATAGTGCAAATTGAGTCCACTTTTAGGGTTAGGGTTAGGGAATCATGGGAACTGTAGTTTATTGTGTCACCAGAGCTCTCTGACAGAGAAGGCTCAATGTCTCAGAAAAAAACAACAATTCCCATGATTCCCTAGCACTAACCCTAACCCTTAAAGTGGACTCAATTTGCACTATTTCTGGCACTGCAAAGGCCCTACGTCACGCTCACACTCCTGTTATTCTGCTAATGAAAGCTGGACTTTTAGCAAGTTTAACTTTCATATTTGTGTATTTCTGTTTCCTTTAAATGGAAACTAAAAATTGCGCCCCACAAGTTTGGCACCACTTTGAGGCTGCATCTGCACTGCAGGAACAATCCACTTTGATGCCACTTTAATTCCCACTTTAACTGCTTATTGTAAAGTTTTAAAAATGTTTTTATCTGGCGAGCTTGGGAGAAAGGCAACATTAAAAAATGAAATAAATGTTTACATATGTAAGGCCTATCTGACCTGGTTTGCATCTACACTGTTGAGATCATGCAGTTTGACCCCTCTTTAACTGCCCTGGCTCTGTTGTACAGAATCCTGGGATTCGTAGTTTTTGTGAGGCACCTTTGCCAGAGAAGTCTCAAGACCTTGTAAAACTGCCAATTCCAGGATTCCATAGGATGGAGCTACGGCAGTTAAAATGGGGTCAAACTGCATTATTTCTACAGTGTAGGTGCACCCTTGGTTGCTTCATTTCACATAACAGTTTTGGATTAAAGATTTGGTGAAACTGCTTTTCTTTTTTTGAGGTGTAGGAATTTATCCAGAGCCAGCCTGATGGCTGGGTTGGACTACCACTCTGGCTGGCCAAAGTTCGAATCCCTGCTTGGTCACGGAAACCCACTGAGTGATCCTGGGTGAGTCACACACTCTCAGCTCCAGAAAAACCCATGATAGGTCTGGTCTGCCCTAGGATTGCCATAAGTCAGAAACGACTTGAAGACACACAACAACAACGGCAAGGAATTTATCTCTATTCTTTCCACATTATTTATTCCTCTACCATCAAATTTTCTGTTAAAGATATCATGTCCAAGAACACATAAACTTGGTTTGTTGTTGTTGTGCGCCTTTAAGTCATTTCCAACTTATGGCAACCCTAAGGTGATCTTATCATGGGGTGTTCTTGGCAAATTTCTTCAAAGTGGGTTTGCCTTTGCCTTCCCCTGAGGCTGAGAGAGTGTGACTTGCCCAGGGTTACCCAGTGGGTTTCCATGGCCAAGCAGGCATCAACTTGGTTAGCTGAGATAAACCTGTATTCGAATCCATGAATATTCAACCTCTCAAAGATCTTTGTTCTCACATTCTCAGGACCCAGTAAGAAAAAGTGGTTGTATCAGTTATGATACACTCAGAAGAAGATCACACCAACACAATGACGCAAACCACAACCTCCAAAGACCCAGACATTTCTGCCAGCGATGGGGATGATGAAGAGACATCAGTGATGCTGCACTTATATCCATACTCGGAGGATAAGGATGATCCACAGAGTCCAAATGGTAAGCTCCTACAGTTGAGTTGTGATGGGAGAAGAAGAAGCCAAAAGACCCCAAACCATTTTTAATAATTTCTCTACTATTTCTGTTTGCACACAGCTTACACGGTTAAAGGTGCAAAACCCAAGGTGGCTGTGCACAGATTGCAATGTTGTGTAGTTCATAAAATGAAGAATGGAATAGAGGCTGCAATAGTCTGCTCCTTTTATTGCTCAATGTTCATTTAAAAATATATATTTTTTTATTTATTATAAAGTTTCTTAATTAAAATCAGCAAATACAACTTACATTCATTCCACATCTAACCTATAAAACAAAAGCACATGTTTCGAGAGAAAGGAAAAAAACCCATAATCTATTAAATTAGTAAGAGACTACATCATTACAAAATATAATTAAACATTGAGACAATCCATCTCTTGACTTTTACATCCATTTTTAACACTTGAATACTTTACCCCACTAGTACCAAAATAACTCTTCTTCCTTTATAAGTATACTCCTAAAACCATCTATATCATTTTCATCTTTCTTATATCCTTCTTTTAAACCTTCTCAATTACTTTCCCCTATTTCTCTTTCCATTGTTTCATTCCCGCTTCCTTTCCTTTCCCTCTTCTAACCTAACTTCGTTACTTTTCACTCCTCTCTTCTAACCCTTCCCTACTTCCACTCTCCTTCTACACTTCCACACTCACCCTCTACACTTGCTTCTAACCCTCTATCACATACTCTCTTTCCTCCTATAAATTCATTCACAACTCCCTTCTTCCTTTCATATCCACATTCGTTCCAACTTCCTCCTTGTCTTAGCTGGATTATTAAATATACTATAATTGGCCTTCTTAAACCTTTCATTTGTTTTATAACTTTGTAATAATCTATTAAAATTTTAATGTATTCATTATTTACCAAAAAATTTTTATATTTTCGTCTCTTCTTCTCTCCCTGTACCATTTGTGACTAAGATTTGTCGTATTATTATAATTGTACTCTGTTTTGTTAAAAATTTTATTTATTGTTTCTTCCTCTTTTACTTGTCTAGCATCTCTCTTATTTTCCAATTTACTTATTTATTCTTTATTCATAACTGATTGTAGCTATAATACCCCATTGTTGCTTCAAATATATTAAAGTTGATGTCCATTCTGAATTATTTTCCTCTATAATATTACCATTCAGGTAGTTTGTAAGTAAGTCCATTTCAATTGCCTCATATAATTTTAGTAACCAATCTTTAACACTGGGAGTAGCGTTTGCTTTCCATTTTTGCACTAAAGAGATCCTAGTAATTAAATAAAATAATATCTTTCCAACTCTTTTATCCATCTCATTGTCCCACATATTTAATACGAATATTTCTGGACGAGTCTGTAATTTGCTTTGTGTTATACAGTTAATAATTTCAATTACTTTAACCCAGTATTTTTTAACCAAATTGCATGTCCATAAACAATGAAATATTGTTCCAGGAGTTTTCTCACATTTCCAACACAAATTACTTTTTGTTTTGTACATTTTTGAAATTTTCTCCGGCGTTAGGTACCATCTAAAGTAAGTTTTATAAAAGTTTTCTTTCAAATTCTGTGATTTTGTGTATTTTAATCGTTTAGTCCATACCCACTCCCGTTTTTCCAATTCGATAGGATATCCAAAATTTTTGGCCCATTGAATCATATTCTCCTTTATAACTTCTTCCAACTCCCACTTCAATAATAATTTGTAAAAGGCACCAATCCATTTTCTGTTATCTCCTAACCAAATTTTATCAAATTCGTTTAGTTTTAAGTTAATGCCTTGTATCTTCATATCCATTTTAAATCGCTCTAGAATTTGCCTATATCTAAACCAATCAAACGAAAAGCCTTCCCTAATCAATTCTTCCCGAGTTTTGATTTTATAGTTACCTGAACCATCATCTTTGATCAGTTTAGCATATGTTACCCAGTTTGATTCTGTTTCCATTTCTTTCCTTTGGATTGCCTCTTGCGGGGAAAACCACCTAGGAAGCTTTGGCATGGCTCTTCGTTTATACTTATTCCAAATTTTCAATAGTATTTTTCTGATACAATGATTGTTGAACTCTTTGCTTTAATTTTTTCGTACCCTAGAAAAGCGTGCCACCCAAAGCACAAGCCATCACTCTCCAGTTCCAACAATTTTCCCGATTCGAGCATAACCCATTCTCTTAACCATGTTAAGCAAGAAGCTTCAAAGTACAATTTCAAATTCGGTACCCCTAGACCTCCTCTCTCTTTCTCATCTTGTAACATTTTAAGTCTTATTCTGGGTCTTTTATTCTGCCAAATGAAACTACTCATGGCTTTGTGCCATATCCTAAAGAAGTTATCTTTGTTCACTATTGGGAGCATTTGGAATAAAAAAAGCATTTTCGGTAAGACCATCATTTTCAACGTTGCTATTCTGCCTAATAGAGATAATTGCTTTTTGTTCCATCTATTTAGTTCTTTCTTTATCTCATTCCATGTATTTTTATAATTTTCATCAAACCAATTTAGTGTTTTCTTGGTCACCATTATCCCTAAGTATTTTACCTTCTTTTGTACCTTCATTCCAGTTTCCTTAATTACCGGTAGTTGCTGTTCTTCATCTTTAGACAATCCTTTTGTAAGAATAGAGGATTTTTCGTTATTAAGTTTACATCCTGTCACTTTTCCAAATTCTTCTATTGTATTAATTAAGTAATTTATGCAATTATTCGGCTTATCCAGAAATATAACAAGGTCATCCGCAAATGCTCTAACTTTGAAACAGTAATTCTTGATTTTCAAACCCTGTATTAAATCCTGATTTTTAATTTCTTTTATCAATCTTTCAATTACTATAAAATAATTTTAAAAGCCAGTTCCTAGTCCTTATGATTTCTCAAATATACATGGTGTCAGCTCAGAAGCTGTAGGGATGCTGAAATTCTGTATACACATTTTAGGAATAAATCTATTACATCTGGGTAGACAAAGGATGGCCTGGATGGGATGAGATATACACATACGGTAAGTTAGGAGTAAATCCTTTAAATTTGGAGTGGACAAAGGATGCCTCATATGGTTCCTAGGACCCTCCAGAGGTCAAAAAAAATTGGGAAGGAATAGTTCCCCCCCAAAAAAATTGCCCCCCTTCATGTCCTCTACTACTGCCCCGATTGCTATGCAGAGGGGTGGGGTATAAATAAATATTATTATTAATTCTACCACATCTGTCCTCTGCCCCAGTCAATATCACAATTGCAATATTATATGACAACGTACCGGTATATTGCAAATTGCTTTTTCATCCTTTAGTTGCCTCTGGAGAGTTTTCCCATGACAATTTATTTATATTTGCCATGATTTCCAAAATTTGGTCCTCTAGGTGTTTTGGACTTCAACTCCCAGAAGCCCTAGTTGATTTGGCCAATAGTCAGGCATTCTGGGAGCTGAAGTTGAAAACATCTGGAGGACCAAAGTTCGGGAATCACTGAAAGTCTGATAAGAGCAAACCAGGTTTCCTAAAAGGACTTGTCTACCTGATTATTTCTAGAGTTCGGTAATGCATTGCTGTAAATGTTTTTTTAAGCACTGTACCACAAAATTTATTTAGCCAGACTTAAATAATAATAATAATTATTATTATTATTATTATTATTATTATTATTATTATTAATATCCCGGGCTTTATACTGTAGTCTTTTATTAATTACTGTGATAATAATTGTGATGTTTACCATCCTCAAAGTATGCATTGCAGTCTTTGGAAAGGTCTGTTTTAGGGATAAATCTGGTAGGTTTTAGTATCCTATTGTGTTTGAATATCTTGGTTTCAACATTTAATCTCTTTCAAATATGTTCCTGATTTATCCCCACCCAGATACAATTATTTACATCCCCTTTTTTATTTCTTATTTCTCGTATTTAATTAATGTCCCACTTTTCTACCTTCCTGCCCATACAGCCAAGAAAATGTGTGTCTGTTATTAATCCAAAATGAAACTGGGGCTTTAAAGGGTGAGTCCACGCTATAGAAATAATGCAGTTTGACACCAATTTAAGTGCTGTAGCTCCAACCTATGGAAGTCCGGAATTTGTGATTTTGCAAGGTGTGTGGTCATCTCTGCCAAAGAGTGCTGGTGCCGCACCAAACTGCAAATCCCAGGATTCTGTAGGATGGAGATAAAAAGTGGTGTCAAACTGCACTATTTTAATAGTGTGGATGCACCCTTAATCTAGCTTTATATTTTTAGCAATTTAAATATATATATTTGAAGTGTATTAATGCTTAAATTGTGGATTGCATCCCAGAGCAACATCTTCTTTCTTTTGAATTATTTTTTTTCCTCCTAAAATACAGACGGAGGGATCTTGAAATATTCGACCACTTTGACAAACCGTCAGCGAGGGAACGAAGTTTCTGCATTACCGGCCACCTTGGACAGTGAGATCTTTGGGGTTAAAAAATGAACCCCCTTTTAGCTTGCATGGCATCTGATTATGGCAGCTACTGGAGTAAACTGCCAAGATAATAATCCAAATCTGGGGTGGGCAAAATGCAACCTCCAAGGGCTTTTTTGTGGTCTTTGGGGGTTAAAAAAGCATATTTTTTTGCTCCAAAATTCCCTCTAGAAATCGTTGGGGGGACATTTGCACCATGTTTAGAGGCCCCCTATCCCTCCTAGGTCAAAAACAAATTATGGTTAGCCCTCTATCTACAGATTTTTATCCATGAATTCAAGCATCCATGCCTTGAAGATATTTTTAGATATATAAAGCAAACCTTGCTTTTGCCCTTTTTTTTATAAGGGACACCATTTTACTTTGTTGTTGTGTGCCTTGAAGTTGTTTCCAACTTATGGCAACCTATGGGGTATTCTTGGCAAGATTTGCTCAAAGAAGACTTGCCCATATTTATCCTGTAGGATCATGTAGCATACCTTCCCTATTTTCTTTCTTCCCCCTTCCAAGCTCTGTCCATTCACCAGCTGGCGGCTCAAGGGGAACTGATCCTGTTGAAAGAGAATCTGCGGAAAGGTAAACTCTCAATATAGTGGGTTTCTTCTTCTCCAGCTGGTGGAATGGTGTGTAGCAACAAAATTCCTGCATTGACCAGAGAGGAGGTCAGTGATCCTCAATCTCTGGCCATAGAATCCTAGAAATCCTAGCGTTGGAAGGGACCCTAAGGCGCCATCCAGTCTAACCCTCTTTGACAATGCAGGAAGACACAATCAAAGCACAGATGGCCATCCAGCCTCTGTTTAAAAATAATCCAAAGAAGGAGACTCTAGCACCCTTCAAGGCAGTGTCTTCCACTATTGAACAGCTCTTACTGTCAGGAAGGTGTTCCTAATGTTGAGGTGGCCCTCCAGAGGTCTTCTAAAAGAGGCTGAACAACTCCTTGCTTGGAGATGCCCTAAGTCAGGGGTCAGCAGCCTACAGCCCACGGGCTGGACTCGGCCCGCCGAGGCCTTGAAACCGGCCCGTGGCTGGTCCTGCTGTTGTTGGCCCCGCGCGCACCAGCACTGCTGCCGCCGCGCCATACACAACGCCAGGCGCCATTTGCATTCCAGAATGGTGCCCGCCGCTGTGCACATGCGAGCATGGGGCACTATCCAAAATGGCACCCCACGCTCGCGTACGCATGCACACCACTGCAGCCCAGGGGGCATCGGGGGGGCAGGGGGATCGGCGCCACCCCCAAAAAGGTTGCCGACCCCTGCTCTAAGTGGAGGTCCTGCACTGAGCTCCAACTGTAGGGCTGCGTCTGCACTGCAGAAATAATCCAGTTTAACACTGCTTTAACTGCCATGGCTCCATGCTCTGGAATCTTGGGATTTGTAGTTTGTTACGGCACCAGAGCGCTCTGACAGGGAAGGCTGAACTACGTACAGAACTACCAATCCCAGGGTTCCATAGCATGGAGCCATGGCAGTTAAAGCAATGTCAAAGTGCATTAATTTTGCAGTGGAGATGGGACCTTGGAGTCTATGAGAGAAAGATGGATGCTGGCTATTCTTCCGAGTTGCCCCTGATCTGATCCAACAAGTGTGACAAGGATAGTAAGATGGATGGAGAACAAAACCCATGAGGTTGAATGAGTTGGGATCCCAGAGCTAGAAGGGACCCACAAAGATCATCCTGTCCAAACCCTTCTGCCATGCAGGAAGACAAAGACAGCCATCCAGCCTCTGTTATTGCCACTGAGAATTCCCACTTTGGATACCAATGTATCTCCATTCAATGCTGGAACTACACAGTAAAATCAGGGAATCTTAGAGCTGGAAGTAACCCCCAGGGGCCATCCAATCCAACCCCATTCTGCCATGCTGGAAGAGGCAATCCATGCATTCCCTGTGACAGATGGCCATCAAGCCTCTGTTTGAAAACCTCCAGAGACAGAGACTCCACCACTGACTGAGGCAGCAGTGTAGTCCCCAGAGTATCATAGAATCAGAATTGGAAGGGGCCCCCAAAGGGTCATCCAGTCCAACCCCGTTCTACCATGCAGGAACATAGAATCAAAGCATCCCTGACAGATGGTCATCAAGCATCTCTTTAAAAACCTCTGAAGAAGGAGACTCCATCACACTCCAAGCCAGAATATTTCATCTTCAAACAGCACTTATCATAAGGATGTTCCTAATGTTTAGGTGGAATCTCTTTTTCTGTAGCTTGAACCCATTGGTTATGGTGAAGATTTGAATATGTGTGTGTATGTGTTTAAATTTTGATTTTTGGTGACACTGTTCACTGGCTTGAGTGTAACATTTTATTGTCATTGAAAAGTGGGGGGAAATGGGGGGGGAACCTACCAAGAAGTCACACACATAACAATTGCTTCTTTTATTTTGCAGGTGAGAACTTGCTGAACAAGCCTGATGAACGAGGTTTTACTCCATTAATGTGGGCATCGGCATTTGGAGAAATCGAAACTGTCCGCAGCATGTTGGAATGGGTAAGATAAGGGCGTCAGAGTCTGCTCCAGAGTCTGGTCCGAGTTTAGCAATCGTGGTTTCATGCCCAGGAATCCTACAACTGGAAATTTGGTTAGAATTCTTGCTGTACAATTAACTATCTGTATCCATGGATTCCGTATCCACAGATTCAACTGTCCACGGGTTGGAAATATTTTTTAAGAAATAATAATTCCAAAAAGGAAATCTTGATTTTTGCCATTTTATATAGGTGACACCATTTTACATGCCATTGTTTTTAATGGGACTTGGGCATTACTGTTTTGTGTCTGGGTGACATTTCCTCCATATTTGGAGGCCTTCGCATTCAAAGTTTTGTGAAATTTTTCAAACACACACACACAGCGATAGAGAGAGTGTGTGTTTTTGCTTCCAAATGCCCTCTGGGGGAATGGAGGGCATTTATATCAAATTTTGGGGTGCCCTGGACCAATTTTGTCCCAGGAAGCCTTTTTTGAAACAAATCAAACACGACGTTACTTCTGCTCATTCCCTCCTATTGCAAAAAGTGCTGGACCTAATATGGTTGCAGAAGGCCCCAAAACATGGTGAAAATGCCCCACAGAGAATGTTTGGGTGGCATTTAGGAGCAATAATTTTTAAAATAAAACAACAAATATTATTAATATATATTAATAATATTAATGTTAATATATAACATAACATACATAAATAAATAATTTTTAAAAGAATATTTTTTTTGCAGAAGTAGGTACACTGGGGAGGTGCAGACGTCTTGTGGGACTGTGGCATAGTGGTTTGAGTGTTGGACTACAACTCTGGGGACCAGTGTTCGATTCCCTGCTTGGCCACAAACCACACTGGGTGACCTTGGGCAAGTCACACTCTCTCAGGCTCAGGCGAAGGCCAGGGCAAACCTCCTCTGAACAAATCTTGCCAAAAAAACCATATGATAGGTTTGTCTTAGGGTCACCGTAAGTTGGAAATGGCTTGAGAGCATAAAGCAACAAGTGTCTTCCGCAGCTGTCTACTAAAGCTTTCTATGAAAGTCTTCCCCCCTGGCAAACTACATATCCCAGGGCTCCTTAAGATGGAGCCATGACTGCTAAACTGGAAAACTGCTACAGAAATGTCATGTTAATGTATCCAAAACCTGAGGCTGCCAGATGAAGAAGGAACTTTAGGATCCAAATTCACCCGACGGCGTTGGCCCTTCATTTCCCTTCTTTTGTAGGGTGCTGATCCCCATGCCCTTGCTAAGGAACGGGAGAGCGCATTGTCACTAGCCAGCACTGGAGGATACACAGATATTGTTGCCCTGCTACTGGACAAAGAAGTGGACATCAATACCTATGACTGGGTAAGCCTTCTGGAAATTTGGGCTATCCGAGTAGCAGTCTGGTGCAGTGGCTAGAACAGTAGATCCGTTCATTCAGTACAGGTTGAATCTTCATTATCCAAAATGCTTGGAACTAGATTTTCTGGATTTTGAAATACCTGTATTTTCATATATGTGCATCATGAGATATCTTGGTTATACCCAAGTCTAAACACAAATACATATATAGTCAGGACTCTGTATCCACAGATTCTTTATCCATGGATTCAAGTATCCACAGCTTGAAAATATTTTTAAAATATGTAAATTGCAGAAAGCAAACTTTTATTTTGCCATTTTATATAGGGGACACCATTTTACTATGTCATAGTAATTAATAGGACGTGAGCATCCACAGATTTTGGTATCCATGGGTGGTCCTGGAACCAAACCCTAGCAGATACCAAGGACCCACCATAACAGCAGCAGCAGCAGCAGCAAAAGTAGTAGTAGTAATAATAATAATAGTAATAATAAATACCGCATTGTCTATAATGGGACTTGAGCATCCACAGAGTTTAGTATCCACAAGGGATCCTGGAACCAAACCCCAGCAGATACCAAGGACCCACTGTACACCTTATTTACATAGCCTGAAGGCAATTGTATACACTATTTTTATTAATTTTATGCATGAGACAAAGTTTGTGTGCACTGCCATCCAAAAGCAAAGGTGTCACTCTCTCAGCCACTCATGAAAAAAGTTTTGTTTTTTCGAGTATTCCAGATTTTGGATAAAGGAGACTCAGCCTGTATTAGCAATAGTTGTTAGGGGACGAATGTGGGAGAGAGGATATTGCCAAAAGATGGGAAAGGTGCTATGCGGATATGAACACCCGTCTGAACTAAAATTGGCCATTGCACCGTGGACCATTCCTAACACTTCTTATTTCCCTTTGCAGAATGGGGGGACGCCACTTCTCTATGCCGTCCGTGGAAACCACGTAAAGTGTGTTGAGGTGTTGCTAGGTATTATTGTTTATTATATTTATTTCTATCACACTTTATCCCCCACAGTTGGGACACAAAATGGCTTACAAATTTAAAAAAACCCAGTACAATTGGCCCTCTATATCCACAAATTCTTTTATCCATGGGTTCAAGCAATCTGAATTGATAGCGCTACGTCCACACTGTAGAAAAAAATGCCATTTGACCTCACTATACATGTTGTAGCTCCATCCTGTGGAAAACTAGGATTTATAGTTTTGCAAGGTCTAGCCTCCTCTGCCAAAGAGTGCTGGAGCCTCACCAAACTATGAATCTCAGGATTTTGTAGGTTGGAGTCATGGCAGTTAAAGTGGAGTCAAACTTCATTATTTCTACAGTGCAGATGCACCCTTAGGTTATTGGTGATCTATTGAGGCCAGTGTTAATCCACTTTGGATGTCAGTAGTGGCTCTCCACGGTGTCACACTGGATTTTTTTCACAGATCTACTGTATATACTCGTGTATAAGTTAAGAAATGTAGGTCAAAAAATTGACCCAAAAACCTGGGTTGACTTATACATGGGTCCACATGCTAGGACCCAAGCCTCTCCCCAGCTGGGCAGAGGCTGGGAAAGGCAATCGGTCGCCCTGCAGCCTCTCCCTAGCTGGGCTCCCTTTCCGGGAGGAAGCCCGACTGCGGAGACACTTGGAAGGGTGATTGATCGCCCTGTAACCTCTTCTTAGCTTGGCTTTTCTCCCAGTGGGAAGCCAAACTGGGAATATGCTGGGGGGAGCGATCGCCCTGCAGCCTCTTCCTAGCTGGACTTTCTCCTTGGGAGGAAGCCCAGCTGGGAAGACTCTGGGAAGGGCGACTCATGACACATCCATGGGTCATATAACAATCCTAAATTTGGGCCCCAAAAGTCGACCTCGACTTATACACAAGCTCATCTTATAGTCAAGTATATATGGTACTTGAAGATCTCTGCGTTTCCAGAGTGGTCTTCCTTCCTTCCGACTCAACCCTGTGTAGGATTTCCCTCAGTCCTTATCTGATGCTTTAACCACTACACCACCCTGTCTTTCACCATTTTCATTGCTTCTCGTCTCATTTCAGCTCGAGGTGCCGACCTTACAATGGAAGCAGATTCCGGGTACACACCAATGGACCTTGCTGTAGCTTTGGGTCACAAAAAAGGTAGCTTTGGGAATATTAGGCTAGGATTTGATCACCAGAGTTGGTGTTTTACAGTCAGGAAGTTCTTCCCAGTATTTTGGTGGAATCACTTTTCTTGAACCTATCACTTGAGTTGGATCTTTTGTGTCCTGTTCTGTGGAACAGCAGAAGACAGGTTGGCTCCATCTTCTACATAATATGGCTCAGTCATGTCACTTCTCCATCCTCTTTTCTCCAAAGTCATACCAAATTCCCTAAACTGGGTTTTGCCGTTTTTTGCACTTTGGAATATTTGCATGGAGATAATCTTGGAGATGAGACCCAAGTCTAAACATAAAAATTTATTTATTTTTCATATATACCTTATCCACTTTAAAGTATGTAATTTTATACACAATATTTTTTATAATTTTGTGCATGAAACAAAATTTGTGTACATTGAACCATCAGAAAGCAAAGGTGTCACTACCTCAGCCATCCATGTGGATAATTTTGGATTTTGGAATATTTTGGATTTCAGAATCCTGGATAAAGGAGACTCAACCTGTACCAGAATCACAAATTGATCATGTTTGTTATCTGAATTTAATTTTTTGTGTATGTGTGTGTGTAATTATTCTTTTTTTGTTTGTTTCAAGTCCAACAGGCGATTGAAAAACATATACTTAAGCTACTAGGGGACAAAGTAACAGAGTAGAAGTTTTCTGGTCTCCACCAGGCATTATCTCTCGTGGATTTGGGAACTCCTCGGTTTTTGGAGACTTAACCTATTTTGGGAAGACAGGAAGTTTTGTTGTTGGTGATTTGGACATTTTGTTCCATGCAGAGAAGCCATAGCAGCTTTTAAAGTTCATTTCGACCCTCTTGGGAAAGGCTACAGGCACTGTTTGGGGTGCCACAAATATCCGACATGGCGCAGTTTTCCCTGCCACGGTACCCCACAAAACCAAGACCATGTGCCACACATCGGAGAAGGAAGGCCTTCCTAAGTAACCGATTTCCAGATTACTTGAAGAAGCGAGCCAAGCTGCAGAAAGGAGGAGAAGAAAGGAAATAATGCTCTGCCCAACTCTGCGTTCAGGTTTCAAAGCAATCCAGCCTCAGAGGTGTGTATTCCCTGTGAACTGTTGCTTCTTGCATCGTTGTTGAGCAGCAGTTTTGCACAAGTGGTACTTTAAAAAGTATAAAAAGGGCCCGCTGCATTTCTGGGCTATGAGCCAAAAAGGTAACACCTGATATGTGGCTTGAATGGTTGGTCGCCTGGAGCAAATTGAGGTTGCTTCCAAGCAGGCAGGCCTGAAACCTTTTTGTAAAATTTAGGTTAGATGTTTTCTTTTAATAAAATGAATAAAATTAGATTTATATTCCTCTCGACTTACATTTCCAACAGCTATTTGAGTATTTCCATGGCTTATATTGAGTTTTCTGGTCACCATCCTCCAGGTCAGGTTTTATTTACTCTCCCTCTTGCCCTGGGATCTAAAGAACATGATTATTCTTGAAGCCGTTTCTTAAAATAAAGTGACTGTGTTTATACAACGTCACAAACTGTCTGCTGAAACCCGGCTTGCCATGTTGTGCAAATCTAACACTGCTAACAAACCATGGTTTGTTCAATGGATTTGGAAACCATGGTTTGTTCTTACTTTCTGTTTTGGTTTGTACAATCCATGATATAGCATGTCATTGTAATGTGAAGCTTATACCTGGATTTTGGACAAGCATAAGACCATCCCTGTTCACTTTTCTCCTTCGAAAAAGCCACACAGACACAGACTGATGTCCCATTCTGCTTTTGAAGCACGTTCGTTTTATTGCTTATATTCAAATATTACAGGTTCACATTGTGTCTCGGGGCCATTCACAGGCTCAGACCCATCTCTCGCACTCAGTTCACCCTCCCAGTAAACTCAGTTTCACCAGTTGTGCACCTCTACACATAGCGGGGAAAGGCTGTGCAGTTTCTAAGCTGCATTAAAAAGCCTCAGTGAGAGGAGGAATAGATTTTTTACAACCGATGAAGTCCAGAGACAAGCTCCCATGCGAGTGTGTTGCAGTTGAGACAACCAAAAGTGTTGCAATGCCACCACAACCCACTCATTCATCATGGGAACTGCAGTCCAAATCCAGCCATTTTTCCAAACTGAGTATGAAAGTCGCCTCTCTCCTCCAGAATTGGAAAAAGCCTAAATCCCCATGGAGAAATAAGACTGCACTGCACCTTCCAAGCACAACTCCCATGATCCCCAACCCTTGCTGGCTGAGGTCAATGGAAGCTGTAGTCCAGCAACACCTGGAGAGCACAGCGTTGTGCGAAAGGATGCAGTGTCCAAAGGTAGGACCTTTGGACACTGCAGAAGTCTGCAGGCAAATTAAAATCTGGAACAGGGATCTCTGGATCCATCAGCTGAGAAAAGCAAGCCTGTAGTTTAGCAATCCATATAATGCAAATGCCTTTCTTCCAGTATAAAAAGATGATTAAGGCTACTACAGAACACTATAAAAGAAAATTGGCACCCATTTTAAAAAATATTGGTCCCTAAATATCTAAAAAAATAGATCAGTATGTTCCTTGGCTTTAGTATTCTATATATGCATACTTTAAAAAAAATATGCTTTGGCATGAGAAGAAAAGATTTCTTGGTCCCTTGTGAAGTGGTGTAGCAGCAGGAAAAGGCCTCTTTGGCTGCATCCACACTGTAGAAATAACCCAGTTTGACGCTGCTTGGTTCAGTGCTACTGAATTATGGGGTTTGTAGTTTTGTGAGGACATTTGGCCTTCTCTGATAGAGAGCACCAGTGCCACAACAAACGACAAAAGCCCAGGATTCCACAGCATTAAGCCACGGCAGTTAAAGCAGTGTCAAATTGGATTGTTTCTGCAATGTGGATGCAGCTTTTGTCAAGAAGGCAGCAGAGAAGTGGGGAAGTCTACCTTGAAAGCCTTTTCAAGTTCCTAGACTTTACCAAGTGAAGGCAACCACTTCCATAAAATATGGAATTTCTGCATCTCCTAAGTCTAAATATGATCTCCGGTAATGGTGACCCTCAACTACAGAGAAAGGGTTCGATTCCCAGCTTGGCCATGGACACTCACTGGGTGACCTTGGGTGAGTCACACTCTCTCAGCCTCAGGAGAAAGCAATGGCAAACCACCTCTGAATAAATCCTTACCACGAAAACCCCATGATAGAACACCTTAGGGTCATCATAAGTCGGAAACCACTTGAAGGCACACAATAATAACAGTGGTGATCCTCAGCCACACAGACGTAAGTATTGGCATTTTAAAAAAATATTCAATTTTGTACCAATTTTTACCAGGACTATCCTGTGTGACAATATCCAGTTGCATGCTGCCATACGCCCAGATGCCTGCTGAAACCAGGCATCAAATTAGCCAAGAGGCACAATATAGTGGAAATGCCCCTTATATCCCCTAAAGGGAATTTGGGGTTGGTTGGGGGGGATTTGGGGAAAAAATTGTTTGACTCCCTAAATTTTGTTTTGGGGGGCTGCAAAGGTGGTATAAATGTCCTCCACACCCCCAGGGGGCATTTGGGGATATTTTGGGCACACCCTGTCCACTCTGAATTAGATATAGAACTTTCCGTATGAAATCTAATACCAATTCCCAAACTCTAGCTTTTTATTTTTTAAATAATATTCCTTTATCAGCACACCTCTGTCTCATCTAACATCCCTTGCTCCATACAAAACAACTCCCTTCTGCAAATCATCCCAATAAATCCATGCAAATAGAATCCTAGAGTTGGAAGAGACCTCCCCCGGGCAAGGATCATCTAGTCCAACCCAATTTCTGCCATGCTGGGAGACACACTCCAAGCCCAATTTGTCATAGATGGCCATCCAGCCTCTGTTTAAAAACCTCCAAAGGAGGAGACTTTTGCCAAACTGTTGCAATGGTTTACCTTGTGGCAGAATATGCCGCACCTGGGGAAGTATGGGGAACTTTTGAGAGAGCCACATTCAGTCCTCAAAGGGCCAGATTTAATTGGAGAGTGCCAGATAGATGGAACTAAAGTCAAATATATACCAGCATATTTCTGCAAGGACCTAAGGCTGCATCCGCGCTGCTGAACAAATGCAGTTTGACACTGCTTTAACTGCCACGGCTCCATGATATGCAATCCTGGGATGTGTAGTTTTTTGTGGCCCCTGAGCTCTCTGGCAGAGAAGGCTCAGTATCTCACAAAACTATTCTTCTAACTCTAGGATTTTCTATCTATTTTGTTTTCCAAAACTGGACTTCTGGTCATTTCCTTGTTTTCTGTGAGATCGGTTAGACAGTGCCATGGATTTCCTCAGAGGGTGGTGGACTCTCCTCCTTTGGAGGTCTTTAAACAGAGCTTGGATGGGCATCTTTCAGAAGTGCTTTAGTTGGGGATTCCTGCATGGCAGGGGGTTGGATTGGATGACCCAAGACTTCAATGGTTGCACTCCTTGTTATTTTTTTAGTTACTTTCTCTTACAGCAGTAGGAGGATTAAATTTAGGATTGCCAGATGTAAAACTTCAGAAAATTCCTTTCATCATGCTTTTTCAAATGTCTTCCTTTAACTTTTGAAACTAGCCAGAAGCATTACTTGTGACCTGTTAAGTGCCTTTGTTCTATCCTGTGACAGTGCTTGTGAAATGTAACTTAGCTCCATTCTCATGACCAGAAGGGAAGGTAATAACTTCCAGGAAAACTGTAGTGTTTGTTATTACTTCCAGCTCTCCTTTGTAGGAGGTCTTTAAACAGAGCTACAGTGGCTGATGCTTTAAAGGTGGATTCCATCGGGGTCAGACTAAATGACCTTTGGGGATCCCTTCAAACTCAATTCTTTGATTCTATATTTTTTGGACAGTCCATATAGCTGCCCCCCTCCAAACACAGGCAGATGTGTGTAATCATTTCCATTTGTTCAGATTTGAGAATAATATTTTGCATATTTTTCTTTTTAGAGGTATGAAATTTACCTACACCTTGGCTCACCCCAGGTTTTATTTCTTTGAGAATTGAGATCAGAGGGGACCTACACACAACCTTGATCAATCTCATCTTTCTAAAATATAAGAAGAAGAACCAAAGGCCTTTCTTTAAGGATGTTTTGGGGTTAGAGGGGGGAATAAACATATTTTTCCCCCTTTAAAACTTGCAAAGATGAATACTGCAGCATCGCTGGCAACATGGGAATACAACTGGTGCAGAAAAAAATTATTTTTCCTCCCTCGAGTTCACTGATCGGCTTCCTCCTGATAGTAGTAGTAATGGCCCGAGTGCCCATCCTCGTCCTGGGCTGTGTTGGCTGCTTCGACCGGGTGGCCCTGGGGGCAATATTTGGGGTCATAGATCTGGCGGCCCAAGCCGAAAACCTGCCCACTTTGGTTGGCCCCCTGGTTGTAGCCCATCTGGAGTGACATGGAGCTGTCGTCACATTTGTCGGTGCCCAGTTTGGAGTCATAGATGTGCCGCCGGGTGCCTGGCGCTGTCATGCCCACCTGGGGTTCGCGAAGAGGAGGAAGAAAAAAAAGAGATTATCTTCCATCTTGTGCACAATGCAATTAACCAAGGTAGGGGGACCCAAGCAAAGTTTGGAAAGTTGACTTTAAACTAGGATCCTGCAAGGTTTGGAAAGCTGACTTTAAACTAGGATCCTGCAAGGTTTGGAAAGGGTGCCTAGACTAGGATTTTGCAAGGTTTGGAAAGGGTGCCCTATGCCATTGAGTCCAGACTCTTTATAAAGATGTCCAGAGGGTCATCTTCAACACCTCTCCAGATCATGGGAGAAAGAGAAAGAGAGAGAAAGAAAATGCCGCTATGCCATGCAAGGGAAAGACTGACTCCCTTACCTGGCTGGCACATTTGTTGGTGCCCATCTGGAGGCTAATGGTTGAGTGGTCCATGGGAGGTAGGATCTGGTTTTTGGGGTCATAGAGGTGTCTCCTGGTCCCGTAAGCCGTCATACCCGATTGGCTGGCACATTTGTTAGTGCCCATCTAAAGCAGAAAGGTTGTCATTTAGACCACCTAATACATATTATGGCTGCAAGCCAACATCCCCGTCAGTGCATTGTTAAAATCCACACAGAGATATGCTACGAGTTATATGCAACCCTCATGGAGAATTGCACACTGCAACACCTGTCGGTGCCTAGGTGCCACTGTGCAATGCACAATATACAATGCAAAAAGTAGAAGTTGCCCAACCACAATGCAAAGTACAGGATACACAATCGCAGTGCGCAAAGACAGAGGAACATGGGACTGGCGAATGAGAGATGAGGCAAAAAGGGACTTGTTTGTGTCTCTGGAATGGGTCCAGGGAGATCCTAGCAGAGTCATAGAACTGGAAGGGATCCTGAGGTCATCCAGTCCAACCCCATTCTACTATGCAGGAATACACAATCAAAGAACCTCTGAGAGATTGCCACCCAGCCTCTATTTAAAAACCTCCAAAGAAGGAGACCTCACCACTCTCCGAGGGAGTGTGTTCCATTGTCAAGCAGCTCTTACTGTTAGGATGTTCTCCTAAATGTTGAGGTGGAATCTCTTTTAGCATGACTTGAATTGGGCACTGGTCAGGCTCGGAGTACGAGTCCAGCCTGGACCAAACACTTCCTGTGCCCACCCAAAGCACCACCAGCAATGTCCCATTGTGTTGGTGTGCGCACCTGTAGACCGATGACACACTGGCCAGCCTTCAGCTTTGCATCATCGAAACATCTCTCCTGTTTCTCTGAATATTTCACCCCGATGTCCACCCCACTGTCAATCCCTTTCGTCTTGGCCTGCAGAGAGAAAGAAAGTGGCACAGAGAGACATAAACCACATCCATTACTCCAACCATGCAGCTCTCCAATACTTCCGATAACTGTCACAATCTCAGCAGGTCTCTGGTTCTCATGGGCTACATCTGCACTGCAGAAATAATCCAGTTTGACACCACTTAAAGTGCCATGGTTCAATGCTATGACATTTTGGGATTTCTTGTTTTGTGAGCCATTTAACCTTCTCTGTTGGAGAGCTCTGGAGCCACAACTACCATTCCCAAAATTCTATAACACTGAGCCACGAGAGTTAAAGCGGGGTCAAACTGGATTATTTCCACAGTGCAGATGCAGCCACAGAGATCTCCAGCAAAAGGGAAGACTCCACACTCTCAGAACAACTTTTTGGTTTCTGTTCTTTGGTCTCTGCTCTCCATCTGCAAGCAACATCTGAACAACAACACAACAACAAAACAACAACCCCTTTTTAAGGCTAAAATACCCATCAAAAAACTGGAGAGACCAAGTGCCATTTGTTTATTTTTAGTTTAAAGAACAGATGCAACATTAGAGATTTAAAAATCATGGGCTTCTTGCAAAGCTCCTCCTGCTTATAAAACCCAGGAATGGACCTCTTTCAAATACTGTCGCTGTGACTGTTTGCTTTGATTTGGGCCTGTCTGACATTTTTCTCAAAGGTCCTACATTTTGCGGTGCCTTGTCCTCCTTGGCAGTGAAGACAACTGGTCACCCTGCCCTTAACCCAACCAGAATTGGCAAAGTTGCGGAACAAACCCCAAACTTTATTCTCGTTGGTTGCATGGTAGGGTTGCCATATTCCAGTCCCTCATACCTTAATCTTAATCTCTTAGTTTTGCTTTTTGGCATGTAAGGGCATAGGGTTGCCTGAGTGAAAATCTCAGCTGGCGTTGCTTGGCACACAACCAGGGAGCAAACCGCACTTTCTGGAAACTCAACCTGTGTGCGCTGGTTGGAAGTCCGAAGCCAGTTAGGAGCATGATGCTCTGGGACTGGCACCGATGGTGGCCACATGCCCAGGATCTTCATGGAGAGGGTGCCCGGCACATTGCCACTTGGCTTGCCCATGCAATAGGGTTGCCATTTGTCCCAGAAACCCTGGAAAATCCCAGATTGAAGGGACCCAAAATTGTCTCCAGTTGAAGCAGGAAACGCTGGATTTCTCCTTCGTCGTAATATAAGGGTACAACGCCAAAAAGCAAAGCTAAGAGATTAAGATCTGTACCGAAATATATGGGTTATTATATTATAATTTCCAGTATATTCCCCCCTCCTTACTCACCATGCCTGCAAGGGCCAGGAGCGAGACTTGAACTTGGGTCATGTTCCCGTTCTCGTACAAATCATTGGCCTCGAACAAGTCGACTGGCTTCAACCCATAGCTGATCATGGCCTTGATGAAGTTGGAGAGGTTCTCAAGCTGTTGAAGGAAGGAAGGCGCAGAGTCACAACCTCTTAAAGCCAGGGCTCAGAAGAATTCTTCCTTTGAGGACTACAATGGACAGAATCCACCAGCCGTACTGGCTAGAGCAGTGTTTCCCAAACTTTAGTCCTCCCAATGTTTTGGACTTCAGCTCCCATAATTCCCGATTGTATGAGAGTTGGCATTACTTGTTGACCATAAACTGAACATGAGCCAGCAGTGAGACGCTGCAGCAAAGAAGGCAAATAATATTTTAGCCTGCATAAATAATATCCTGGTTTCTAAGTCAAAGGAACTGCTAGGGCTTCTGGGAGTTGACATCCAAAATACTTGGAGGGCCAAAGTTTGGTAAACACTGAGCTAGAGGATTGTTGTAATCCAAAAAAAGAAGAAGAGATTTCTCCATCCCACTCCATCAGATCCACTTTAGGGTCTGAACAAAGATGGAAACTCATTCTGAAAATCCTTGAGATATTTCATGTTTGCCCTCCGTCTTCTCTTCCCCAAACTTTCTTCAAGATTTCGATCTCCATCCCTCTTATCATCTTTGTTGACCGGTCTAAATCTGCTCCAATTTGTTGCTATCCATCTTAAAATGAGGTGTCCAGAACTGAACTCGGGACCCTAGATGAGGCCTGATGGAAGTATGACTTCCCTTGACTTGAAAACCAGGATTTTATTTATGCAGGCTAAAATATTATTTGCCTTCTTTGCTGCAGCATCACACTGCTGGCTCATGTTCCATTTATGGTCAACAAGTAATGCCAGCTTTCATACAAAAACAAGAAAAGCACATTTCTAGCCCTCAAGATTATTGCTGGCTGATCTCCGAGGAGCCAAGCAAAGCCAAACAAACAGTCTCTTCAGGGAGCATTGCTACCGAGCAGATCACACTTTTTGCAGAACTAGAAAAACAAGTTACATAGACTGGCTTGCTGCTGTCTTACTTATTAGAAGAGTATCACAGGTGCCCAGAGCTCAAAAAATGTTTAGAGCACTGTAACTTCCAAAATCCACCAGCAGACCAGAGGATTCTGGGATTCAATGACATAAAATTATAGATTCTTAAGAACTGGAAGGTACCCCAAGGGTCAACTAGTCCATCCCACCCACAATGCATGAATGCACAGCTAAAGCACTCCATCCAATCTTTGTTTAAAGAACTCCAAAGGAGAGTACACACAAAGCACCCCTAGGCAGCCCATTCCACTGTCAGACAGCTCTTGCACTTAAGAGGTTCCTCCTAATGTCTTGAAATTTGAACTCGCTGCTTCATGTTCTGGCCTCTGAGACAACAGAAAACAAGCTTGTTGCATCTTCTGAAATGACAACCCATGTCCAAAAAATATCTTTTTCTGCACCTTTGGTTTCAAACTGGTCCAGGTTAACATGCTCTTCCACCAGCTTTGTGGAACTGCCAGTCCCATCATCCCTCACCACCAGCCAGACTGACCGGGGCTGATGGGAACTGGAATCCAAGAACATCTCAGGGGCTACAAGGTCCCTAGTCCTCAGGAAGGAAAACACACAACCATGTATGCATTTTTTGAGGGGAAACATAACAATTTGACATACATAACATACTCCCTTATCCGAAATGATCGGACCAGAAGTGTTTTGCATTTCATTTTCCTCCCAGATTTTAGAATATTTGCAGAGAGACAAAGAGAGAGAGAGAGAGAGAGAGAGATCTTGGAGATATCCCAAGTGTAAATATGAAATTCATTTATTTTTCATATACACCTTATACATATTGCCCCAAGGGAATTTTATACACAATATTTGAAATAACTTTGTGCATGAAACAAAGTTTGTTTACACTAGAAAGCAAAGGTGCCACTCTCTCAGCCTCTCAGGAAAAAAGTTTTGGATTTTGGAGTGTCACAGACGTTGGAATTCTGGATAAGGGAGACTCGACCTATACCTAATGTTTTAAATAATTTTGTGCACGAAACAAAGTTGTATGTATACTGAACCATCAGAAAGCAAAGGTGCCACTCTCTCAGCCACCCAGGAAAAAAAATTTGGATTTTGGGGGATTTTGGATTTTTGCAATTCTGGATAAAGGAGACTCTCAACCTGTATACCCAATACCCAAAAGTGAGAAAATGTGCACAGACACACTTTAGAATATATAAAATGCACATGTTAGTTAAAAATACAAACGATTTATGGAGTGTGGCTGAAAGAAAGAATAGGGGGGAAAAGAGGTCCCATAGCATCCAGATATGGGACAGGACCAGAATGATGGGAAAGGCAATGAAAAGTGGATTAGCAGATTGACACAAATGACAAATCTTTTACCTGATGCCAGTTGAGGGCAGAGCGGTTGATCTTCCTTATAGAGCCAGGTTGCAGTTTATTCATCAGCCTGGGATGGAGAGCAATGAAAAGAGGCGCAACTGGAGTATAATCACAATGCTATATTGGGTGACCTTGGGCAAGTCACACTCTCTCAGCCTCAGGGGAAGGCAATGATGGCAAACCTCCTCTGAACCACCAAGAAAAAACTCCATGGTAGTTTCGCCTTAGGGTTGCCATAAGTTGGAAACAACTTGAAGGCACAACAACAAACAACACAGCAACACAACCACAATGCACAAATATACACAACAGGGATGTCATGCATTGCTACGTTTCGTCTCAAAGGAACCAACGATCTTCCTGTTGCAAGAAAGTCTTTGAAAACCACAGCTTTCAAAGCAATTTGGGACATATTCCGTGTATGTAAACAACGGGGTTGTTTTGAGTATAATCACAATTATATATCGAAAATAGTATTTTCGATAAAATAATAGACATAGAAAATAAAATAATAGACATAATGCACAAATAACATACAAAATAATACACATAGGCTGAATCCTCACTGCAGAAACAATCCAGTTTGACAACGCTTTAGCTGCCATGGCTCAAAACTATGGAATTCCGGGATTTGTAGTTTGTTATGGAAGCAGAGCTCTCACAAAGACTCAACGTGTTTTTTTAAAAAACTACAAATCCCAGGATTTCATCGCATGGAGCCATGGCAATTAAAGTGGTGTCAACCTGGATTGTTCCTGTAGTGCGAATGCAGCCACAGAAAATAATACTTCCGTGTAGAAATTTGCCTTCAGCAAATAATATTTCCATATTGCAGCCACAGAAAATAGTATTTCTGTCTAGAAATTTCAGTTCAGCAAATAATTATTTCCAAATCGAGGCACAGAAAATAATATTTCTGTGTAGAAATATTAGTTCAGCAAATAATATTTCCATAAAGAAGTATTGCTTTCTGCGCAGAAAAAGTTGTTTCCTGCACACACACACAGAGATCTTTTCTATTCAAATCAACTAACTGCAAATATTGTAAAGAGTAAATCCCAAATTACAGAAACAATTTTGTGGATAGGTTTTGCTGGATATGTTCAAAACTGCATCCCTCCCAAAAAGGTTCAATGCCTTGAATGGTTCCTTTGCATTTCTGACTGGTGCCCGGAGCGGACTCACTGCCCCATAAATGCCAAAACTGGCAATGCAAGGGCCAAAATGGTTAGAAGGCAACAACAAAAGTGTGGGCTGAAGATCCAGTTCTTTGCAACCTGAGGTATCCTACTCACTCGCACAGGATGACGCCGTCTTTTAGTCCCTTCTGGAAATCGGGGCCAATCTCCCGTCCGGTGATGTTTTCTATCCAAATCCGCAACTCGGCTTCCTTCTGGGGGTCATACTTCTGGGCAAGCTAGAGAGAAGAAGGCAAAGTAAGATGTCCAGGTTCTGTAGATAGATTGCTCCAGCCTATATCGGAGCAGCACAGATTTGGAAAGCATCTGGTGCAGAGGATGTAGGATAATAGAGTTGGAAGGGGCTCCCAAGGGTCATCCAGTCCAACCCCATGCAAGGCTGGGATACGCAACTCAAGCACTCCCAAAAGTGCTGAAGATGGCCAAAGGAGGAGAGACCACTGTCTTCTGAAGCTGACCATTCCACTCTCAAACAAAATTTACAGTAAATAAATTCTTCCTGACGTTTTGGTGGAAACTCTTTTTCTTGCAATTTGCATCCGTTGTCTTGCGTTCTAGTCTCTCGAGCAGCAGAAAACAAGTTTGCTTCCTCCTTAACATGACATCCCTGCAAATATTTAAACAGGGCCAACATATAACCTCTTAACCTCCTCTTCTCTAGGCTAAACATACCCAAATCCCTAAGTCGCTGCTCATAAAACGTCATGATTTCCAGACCTTTCACCACTTTGGTCACCCTCCTCTGGACACGGTCCAACTTATCCACATCTTGAACTGTCCAAAACCGGACACAATATTCCAGGTTGAAGTTCGACCAAAGCAGAATAGAGTGGTGCTATGTCTTCCCTGGATTCTAGACACTACACTCCTATTGATGTAGCCTAGGATTGCATTGGCTTTTTCAGCTACTGCATTGCACTGCTGGCTCATGTTCAGCAATGCTGATGCAACCCGGGATTGCATTGGCTTTTTAAGCTGCTGCATCGCCCTTGTTGCTATCACAGCCCAAAACTTGTGAGATCTGGCAATTCACACTGGGTTCTCAATTCAGTTCGGGGTCATCTGGACCCAGTCAAACCAAAAAGTCCAAAGTCAAAGATTTTGGGCCTTTCATGTTGACTTACATGGGGAAGCCAACGCAGCTGTTTATCCCATTGCGGCTGTTGCTGATGTCTTACAAAAGCGCAGGACGCTGGGGGGAAAGTGTGTTGTTTGTGCACTTGGCACCAGTCTCCCTTGGCAGGAAAAGCCTGTAACTGGCACCCAAAAGAATGATGATGCCAACAGGCTTTCGGGAATAAATTGTTTTTTACGAGACAGCATTTCTAACAGGGTGCAGAATTGCTTTTTAAAATGCATTTCATCTTTCAAGGGCTTTTAAGGCTGCTGTTGTTGCGTGCCTCCAAGTCATTTCCAACTTGTGGCAACCCTAATAATGCAAACCTATCCTGGGGTTTTCTTGGCAAGATTGGTTCATTACTTTTCCCCTCCCTGAGGCTGAGAGAGTGTGACTCGCCCAAAGTCACCCAGTGGGTTTCATAGCTGAGCTATTTGTGGTTTTATGATACTTTACAATGATTCTGTCTATGTTCTTACCCATTTTGTAAAGCTAATTTTGCAAAATCTGACCGGGGGGGGGGGGGAACCTTGGGCAAGTCACACTCTCTCAGCCTCAGAGGAAGGCAAAATCCTCCTCTGAAGAAATCTTGGTGTGAAAACCTTAAGAGAGGGTCACTGTAAGCTAGAATAACTTTCAAGGCACATCGCAACAAACTCCTCTCCAGGTTTTACATGAGGATAACTACAGAGTTGGTGTGATGTTGTGGTTTGGATTGGGACTCCAAGAGACCAGGGTTCGAATCCTGACTTGGCTATGGAAACCCAATGGGTGACCGTTGGCAAGTCCCACTCTCTATACATGGTTTAAGGATATTTTAGAGTGATTTTGTCTATCTTCTTACCCACTTTGTAAAAGTAATTTTGCAAGGAAGCCGGGGGGGGGGTGTCTTGGGAGTCCCTTCCAACACTTCCTTCCAACATATCATCATTTTCAAAACTCCCTGTGCATTTGTTCCAAGGGGGGCAACTTTGTGCTTTCCAAATGACTTTGGCTCCCAGCAGCATCCCCAGCATGGCTAGTGGTCAAGGATACTGGGAGCTGTAGTCCAAAGACATCCGGAAAACCAAAGATTCCAACCTCTTGGCAAGAGAGGGAAAAGGAATGAAAATTGGATTTTCCCACTGGAGAAAAAAATCTCTGTCAAAATGCAACTCAGCTTCAACCCCAAAGCGACTGCAATCAATCCGGGTTTTATTATCCCATATATATATATATATATATGAAGGGATCAGCACCACTTCCCAAGCCATTCTCTCTCTTGGGCTTGGCAGAAAAACACCTCGGAGGAATAAGGCTGGCCAACTTTACTGTTTATTGCTGGAAATGGAAATATGCCAGGGGTGTGTCGAAAAAAGATAGATCTTGCTGGTGGCCTCTTATCCTGTTCCAATTTCCCAGAAGAAAGCAAAAAACAGACCAAGTTTTTGCAACAACGATGAACCTCAGCCAGAGACGCTTTCCTAAACTATTATTATTATTATTATTATTATTATTATTATTATTATTATCATCCCACCCTTTCCCCAAAACTGGGACTCAATTAAAAACAGGGCAATTAAAACATTGAAAAGTGTTACATCAAAACAGAATTAAAATTTTACAATATTAAAACAAAATCATTTATTGCTATTGGCTTGATTTCTCTATTAGTTATTTAGGCTGTGTTCGCACTGCAGAAATAATGTGGCGTCCCTTCTATAAAAATGGCTATTATTATTATTATTATTATTATTATTCCGCTTTCCTCCAAAGACTGGGACCCAAAGAAGCTGAAATTTCAAAAACAAATCATATATATATATATATATATATATATATATATACTGTATATGATAGAATATAAATTCTATCACAAAGTATGCATGATATCCAATACTGCCAACACAATGTTGTTGGACTAGAACTCCCAGAATCCCTGACCCTTGACTTTGCTAAAACTTGGGCTATCAGGAGTTGGCCTAATACCTAGAGGGCCACAGAAGGGCTCAACTTGGAGTACAGCTCCCATCGTCCTTCCCAACTGGCTTAGACTGAGCAATGGGAGTTGCAGTCCAACAACATCGGGAGGAGAGGTTTCCCATTCCTAAGGTATTGTGTGTTGTGTGCCTGCAAGTCGTTTTTTCGACTCATGGCAACCCGATCATAGGGTTTTCTTGACAAGATTTGTCCAGAGCGAGTTTGCCATGGCCATCGTCTGAGGCTGAGAGAGTGTGACTTGCCCAAGGCCCCAGCCAGTGGGTTTCCAGGCAAAATTTAGATTTTTAACTGCAGTGTACTAGTTCACTCTTTCACTGTTCTTTAAAAACAAATGTTAGCTTTTCTGTCTCTTCTGGATCACTCTCTGAGACTAAACTTTTGGAATAATACAAGTATTTTATTTCCACTTTGAAGAGATGGATTTTAAAATCCTGAAATTGAATCCAGGAGGCTTGCTCAGAGCAAGACAGTCAGAACTAGAATTTTTCAAATATGCTTGTTTACTGATTCATATCCTGCCTTCCTTGCAAAACTAGGATCCAGGGGTGGGTTGCATCATGATTTTAAAAATGCAAAAATTAAAATGCAATCAAAACCATTGCATGTAAAAAAAAAATCCAAAACAAAACAATTACTCTTTAAAATACTTTACATGGCCCAGTTCAGTGGCTCAGTTCCTGCACACTATAAATCCCAGGGTTCCATAGTATGGAACCATGACAGTTAAAATGGTACCATAATATTCCAACCGTGTAAACAGAGTCAAGGACTGCCTGAATTCAGAAAAGAAAGCTGAATTGCATTTCCTGGAAACCTTTAAATAGCTAGCAAGTCCCTCCCTTTGCAGTGTTTTAGTATTTTTAAAAAATATCCATTTTTTAAAACCAGAATGCAACAGTATTTCGGATTCTGGGTTTGTATGTTTGCACTTTGGGAAAAAAGCTTGCATCCCAAACCAGCCACGGTTGCAAAACCTGGGCTAGGGAATCTAAAGCCTGCATTTTTCCAAGAATATACTTAGGAATTCAAGGCGTGCCTAGGCTTCAGAGGCGCGTCACTAACCTTCTCCATTCCTCCTTCAGGCATTTCGGGTTTGACAAGGCTCGGAAAACCTGAACTCGCCACGCTCCACACACAACTACAGCCTGAGAGACCGAGAAAGCAAAACTGGATGGGGTTCATAGAGTTGGAAAGGACACAGGGCTTGATGAGGTTCATAGAATCATAGAATTGGAAGGGATCCCCAAAGGTCATCCATTCCAACCCCCTTCTGCCATGCAGAAAGACACAGTCCAAGTCCTCCTTGTGACCGATGGCCATCCAGCCTCTGCTTAAAAACCTCCAAAGGAAGAGACTCCACCATCCTCCGAGGCAGCATATTATTCTTACTGTCGGGAAGTTCATCCTAATGTTTAGCTGGAATCACTTTTCTTGCAGTTTGCATCCGTTGTTCCGGATCCTATTCTCTGGAGCAGCAGAAAACAAGCTTGCTCCACCCTGAAGCTTGTTCCTTTAGCATCTTTCAAGAGTGCTGGAGTGTTGTATTCCTGCATGGCACTGGGGGTTGGAGTAGATGCCCCTTGGGGGTCCCTTCCAAATATTAAGATTTTATGATTCTGCCAGATTCTTGCTGGAGTTGGCTTTGGACAGACTACACTAACAAGAGATTGGCCCACAAAGAAGCAGATGGAAATGTGTGGTCCTCCAGCTGTTGCTGGACTGCAGCTCCCATCAGCCACTACCCAACACAACCAGTGGTGAGGGATGCTGTGAATTCTAGTCCCGACAATATCTGGAAGGCTATTCCATTCCTCACCCTGATGTAATGGTTAAAGAAATGAACTAGGACTTGGGAGATCTAGTTTCTAGCCAAAAATCAAGCTTCCTTATTTTTAGGTGTGCGCCCACTATCCACTTAAGCACTCTGATCGCTCCATCCTATGGAATTCTGGGATTTGTAGTCTGGATCAGAATTTATTTATTTGCTAGGAGTGCAGCGGTTCTCAAACTTCACCCCTCCAGATGTTTTGGATTCAGCTCCCAGAATCCCTGGCCACTGGGAATTGATCTTGTCCGAAACATCTGGAGAAGCCGAAGTCCAACAACCACCGCATTAAAGCCCTTTAGTAGGAAATTCTAAGTCCCTTGCCAGACTACAAATCCCAGGATACCCCAGTACAGAGAGAATGTGGTTGTGATTCTGTGTTATTGTGTACCTCCAAGTCATTTTTGACTTACAGTGACCCTATGGGATCTTCTTGGCAAGTTACTGCAGAAAGGCTTTGCCACTACCATCCTCTGAGGCTGAGAGAGTGTGACTCACCCTGGGTCATCCAGTGGGTTTTTATGTTCAAGCGGGGATTTGAACCCTAATCTTCAGAGTCATAGTCCAACACTCAAACATCACGCCGGCTCTCTTCTGTGTCAACAGAAGATACAATTCATGTACTATTTAAATACTCTATTTACAAAGATTTTTGCCACAATTACATTTATCCTTTGCCAAGATAATTGAAAGAAAAGTAATTATTTTGTAAAGGCTTGCTTTTTGTTGTCTGATGCCAAGAATACATTGTTTAGCGCATCAACATTTCTTCTCAAGGCTTGACAAATCTGTCTACCAAGGGGGCATGGAAAATTATTTTACTTTTAAAGGTTAATATAAATTGCAGAAATATAAATTGTATTGGCTTTTTTTATTGATTGAAATATATTTGTTTATATTGGCTGTTTGCTAAAAGACAATAAACTGCTTCTGGCTCTTTATAAAACTTTCTGTTTTAAAAGCTGGTTGGAATAAAAAATGCTTCAGAGTTTTTGCATCCCCACCAATTGCCTCTTTAATGGATTGCAGGACCCAGCAGGCTGCACAAATCAAGATAGCAAAAGTCCTTTGTAAGCTTATGGTATGCATCCTACTAACTGTCAACAATATAATATAGGGCATTTTACTCCTCTGTTTGAAACAAGTGTGGGAATCAGAAGTTGCTAGACTGCAGCTCCCAGCATTCTTCACCATTGGCAATGGCTGGGGCGAATGGGAGTTGCAATCCAACAGCAGCTGGATGATTCCCAGCCCAGATCTTGCACCAAGAGAATGAGCCATTGACCAAGACTGTTGACAGCCTCCAACACCTTGAATTGCAGCTCCCATCAGTCCCTATCGACACAACCAATGGTGAGGGATTATGGGAGTTGCAGTCCAACATTTTCTACAGGGATGGAAGGAGTCTGGGCAATGTCTGATCCTTCAGATATTCTGAACTCTGTGAAGCTTATAGGCCTTGTATAAATGCTGAACTTTTGTTGTTTTGGTTGTTTTGATTTTTTAAACCTGGCTTCACTTTTATGATCAATTAATTTAATTTTAATTTTAAAACATTTTGTGTGCTGTTAACTTTTAACTGTTGTAAGCTGCCTTGAGTCTCAAACTGAGAAAAAGGCAGGATATAAATATATTTAATAATAATAATAATAATAATAATAATAATAAGTCAGTAGTTCTCAACCTTCTACCCTTTTGCTTTGACAGCTTCAGAAACCTTCTGACCATCAGTCTGGGGATTCTGGGAGTCAGAGTCCATTAATAGTTAGTTGGGAACCAATGATTTAAGCATTAACTCATTTTTGTTGAGTTCCAAGTTGTTTCCAACTTATGGCAACCCTAGATGGGGTCATCTTGGCCAGATTTCTTCCTCTGAGGCTGAGAGAGTGTGAGCTGCCCAAGGTCAGAGGGTTTTCACCTCTGAGCAGGGATTTGAACCCTGGTCCAACACAAACCACTACACCACACTGGTTCAGCTAAGAATTTCACCCAGAGTGGATTAGATTGATGGGAAGTTTAAAGCAAGAGTAAAACCATGAAGTCACCCAGACATTGTTGGACTGCAAAACCTTTTAGTTCCGAGGCAGCACAGCTAATAATGAGATGATGGGAGTTAGAGTCCATCTCAAAGGCTGCACGATTCCCACCCCTGCTTCCATACTGCAGGTCCAACCACAGACTCAAAAACACACCTTTCAGAGGACATAATAGTATTTTTATTGCCAGCCCCATTTTGTCTTCATAGTTCCCTTCTTGTCTTAACCCTCCTCGCAGGGTTGTTGTGCCCATTTTTTAAAAAGCTGCTTTTATATGCTTTGACCCAGTTTGCTGGAAAAGTCTTTTTTTAATTTGGTTTTTATGTATGCCTCCCTCCCTTGCAAGAACATGGTTACCCTACAAGCAAAATGACCATCCCACCCTCATTACCCCAAAGTAACTAGTTACTGCCTCTAGTTCCCTGGATTACTGGCAACTCATTGCTCACTGAGCCCCTTCACCAGGAAGTAAAAGATGCTTCAATAATGAGAAAACATTACTCACTCGTGCCGCCAGCATTACTTTTGCAAAAGTTCCTTTTACTTTTGACAAAGTTCCTTCTCCTGTGCCACCTTCTCATCCCTGAAAGTAACTAGAGACAGTTGGCTGTGGCTGCATTTACATTGCAGAGTTAATGCAGTTTGACACCGTTTTAATTGCCATGACTCCATGCTATGACATCCTGGGATGTGAAGTTTTTATTTAGCCGTCTCCATCAGAGAACTCTGGTGCTACCACAAACTACAAATCCCAGGATTCCACTGCATGGAGCCCTGGCGGTTAAAGCGGTGTCAAACTGCATTAACTCCGCAGTGTAGCCGACGCCAAGGTGACCTCAAAGGGATCTTTCAATGGTGTGATTCATTCCCTCTGGGTAGTGCCCAGGATGGAGCCCTGGCAGTTAAAGCGGTGTCAAAATGTGTGATTTCTGCAGGAATCATAAAACTGGAAGAGACCACAAAGGTCATCCAACCCAATCCCGTCCCAGAAAACCTAGTCAATTTGGCTAACGGTCAGGGATTTTAGGAGCTGAAGTCCAAAACATCTGGAGAACCAAAGCTGGAGAAAGACAAAACAAAGTGACCTAGAATCGTAGACTCACTGACCTGGAAGGGACCCCCAGGGGCCATCCAATCCAACCCTGTTCTCCCATGCAGGAAGACACCATCAAAGCATCCCAAATAAATGGCCATCCAGCTTCTGTTTAAAAACCTACAAAGAAGGAGACTCTGCCACAATCCCAGGCAGCAACATATTCCATTGCCAAACAGCTCTTACTGTTAGGAAGTTCTTCCCACCGTTTAGATGGAATCTCTTTTCCCGTCGTTTGAATCCATTGCTCCAGGTCCTATTCTCCGAAGCAGCAGAAAACAAGCTTGCTCCAGCCTCAATATGGCATCCCTTCAAATATTTCAACAGGGCTATCATGTCACCTCTTAACCGTCTCTTCTCCAAGCTAAACCTAGCCAGCTCCCTAAGCTGCTCCTCAGAGGGATTGGGGCTTTCCAGGCCTTCCACCATTTTAGTTGCCCTCCTCTGGACACGCTCCAGTTTATTAGCATCCTTTATGAATTGTGGTACCCAGAAATGGAGACAATCTTCCAAGTGAGGCCTGGAATGATGGTACGGGAGATGACTTCCCTTGACCTCTAGACCAGGGGTAGGCAACCTTTCCCCTTTAAGGGCCGAGGGACTTCAGCTCCCAGAATCCCAGGAGCTACTGGCCAACATGGGACTATTGGCCAACATGACTGAGGCTTCTGGGAGCTGAAGTCCCTCGGCCCTTAAAGGGGAAAGGTTGCCTACCCTTGCTCTAGACACTCCACTCTGCTTAATGCAGCCTAGAATCACATTGGCTTTTTTAGCTGCCGCATCACACTGTTGACTCATGTTCAGATTTCTAGGTCCCTTTTCCCATGTTCAGTTGTCAAGTCAGGTATCCCTCATCCTAGATCTGTACCTCCTTTCTCTCTCTCTCTTGTCTCCTGACTCCTTTCCAATTCATTGAATCAGAAGAGACCACAAGGGCCATCCAGTCCAATCAAAGCAAGTGTCCCGCACCTTAGATCTGCACCTACTGACTTTCTATTTGGTTTCCTAAGCCTCCTAGATCCCTTTCTGCACATCCTGTTGACACCCTCTGCCTACTCCCTCTCTCTAGTCTACTAAAAAGCAGAACAGAGTGGTGCTATATCACTTCCTTCAATCACTACACTCCTCCTGATGGTAAGTGGCTTTATTAGCTGCTGCATCACACTGTTTGCTCAGGTTCAGCCTGTGATCCACTAAGGCTCCCGGATCCCTTTTCCTACATCCTGTCGTCGCGCCAGGTTTCCCCCCCCCCTCTCCCCGCAATCCTAGATCTGGGCCTACCAAATCTATCCATGACCTACTAAGAAGTCTTGGAAAAGGTGCCCCAAGCCTTTCAAATTCTTGGGAGCCCAGGTGGGGGAAAGGGCCCCAATCCTTCCGAGCCCAGGTTTTAAAAAAGGGCCCAAATCTTTGGGAGCCTGGGTAGGAAAAGTGCCCCAATCCTTCCTTCCCTGGACCTCTGAGCTGGGCTAGGGATGGAAGGGGTCTTGTCAAATGTGGTCCATGGGTCCCTGGCCCTAGGGATGCGCTTACCTGGCCAGGTGTGGCAGGGAGGATCTGGTCCATGGGTCCCTGGCCCTAGGGATGCGCTTACCTGGCCAGGTGTGGCAGGGAGGATCTGGTCCATGGGTCCCTGGCCCTAGGGATGCGCTTACCTGGCCAGATGAGGCCTGGGCGCACGGAGGATTTGGAGAGGCGGCATTCTCCGCCTCTCCAAATCCTCCGTGGGCCCAGGCCTCACCTGGCCAGGTAAGCGCATCCCTAGGACAGCGGTAGGCAACCTTTCCCCTTTAAGGGCCGAGGGACTTCAGCTCCCAGAATCCCAGGAGCTATTGGCCAGCAGGGGACTATTGGCCAGCATGGCTGAGGCTTCTGGGAGCTGAAGTCCCTCGGCCCTTAAAGGGGAAAGGTTGCCTACCCCTGCCCTAGGGCCAGGGGCCCATAGACCAGAATTCAGGGCTAGGCAACCTTTCCCCTTTAATGGCTGAGGGACTTCATCTCCCAGAAGCCTCAGCCATGTTGGCCAATAGCTCCTGGGACTCTGGGAGCTGAAGTCCCTCGGCCCTTAAAGGGGACAGGCAGATCCTCCCTGCCACACCTGGCCAGGTCAAGACACCTGGCCAGGTAAGCGCATCCATCCTTCCTTCCTTCCTTCCTTCCTTCCTTCCTCTGCCTCCGGCTGCTTCCTCTTACTTACCCGGTTCTTGACTTCGGCCGACAAGCCATAGCTGGGCCCCTTGTTGAACTGGCTGCTGCTGCTGAGGCTCATTATGGTGGCCCAGAGCAAAGGCGGCGTCTGGAGGCCGAGAGAGCGTAGCCCAGGACCCCACCTCCAGCCCCGCCTCGCCCAATTTGGGGGGCCGCGCCTCCGGCCTCTGATTGGCTGCCCGTGGAAATGGCCTTATAAGGCCAGAAAGCGCCGAATTCCTGGAGGCTGGGAGGGGAAAGGGCCAGGCATGCAGGCAGGCAGGCATCCAACCGGGGAAGCTTGGCTTCAGGCTGGGGTTCCAGGTCCTAGAGAAGCAGCAGCGGGCGGGGTGGAATGTTGGGCAGCAGCTGTTGATAGGGCAGGGAAGCCCAAGGCACGCTCTCTCAGCCTCAGAGGAGGTCACACTCTCTCAGCCTCAGGGCAACAACAACAACAACAACAACAACAGCCCAACTTTGGGTGGCCACAAGTCCAAAGTGACTTGGAGGGACACAATAACAAGGGTTGGATGAGACCTTTCCCCAAAGGTCATCCAGTCCAACCCCGTTTTGCCGTGCAGAAATTAATAATAATAATAATAATAATAATAATAATAATAACAACAACAACAACATTTTTTGTGGGTTTTTCGGGCAAACCGACAAAAAACTATGGATGCCGGCCATGAAAGCCAACGACTTCACATTGGAAATAATAATAATAATAATAAATTATATATAATTAATTATAAATATACTATAAAATAATTATAGTATAATTATAATGGTTTAATATAATGCATATTAAACCATTATTATTATATTTATATTTATCTTAAACCATTATTATGCTGTTCCTGCTTTATTTATTTATTTATTATGACTATCGCACCCTTTCCCCAAGACTGGGATTCAGGGCAGCTTACAAACATTATAACAAACAATACAATACAATTAAAAGCATACAACAATATTACATTAAAACAGAATCAAATGACTAACGGATGACATGCTAAAATATCAAATGCTTGAAAAAGATTTTTTCAAAAACGTTTAAAATACATTAATACAATAAAACACCACCATCCAAGGCCTCCGTGGGACAGATAGATGGCCGTCCAGCCTCTGTTTAAGGACCTCCAAAGAAGGAATCATAGAAGAGACCCCCAAGGGCCATCCAGTCCAACCCCATTCTGCCATGCAGGAACTCCAGCCTCTGTTTAAAGATCTCCAAAGGAGGAGACTCCACCACACTCCCAGGCAGCAGTGTCTTCCACTATTGAATAGCTGTTCTCCTCTGTGATTAATAAATAAATAAATAAATAAATAAGTATAAGTAAACCATCAATAGTGAGAGCCAGTGTTCGTGTAGTGGTTTTTGGGTTGGATTATGACTCTGGAGTTGTTTTTCTTGGGTGCCTTTGAGTCAGTTCAGACTAAGGGCAACCCTATGGCAAAGCTATAATACAATTTTCATGGCAAGATTTCTCCAGAGGAGGTTTGCCTTTGCCTTCCCCCGAGGCTGAGAGTGTGTGACTGGCCCAAGGTAACCCAGCGGGTTTCCTGGCCAAGCTGGGAATTGAACCCTGGTCTCCAAAGTTGTAGTCCAACGCTCAAGCCACTAGGACATGCTGGCTCCCTGGGGAGCAGGATTCAAATCCCTGCTCAGCCATGGCTGACCTTGTGCCAGTCACACTCTCTCAGCCTCCAAGGAAGGCAATGGCACACCCCCTCTGAACAAATCTTGCCAAGAAAACCTTGTGATAGGATCAGCATAGGTCAGAAGACACACATTAGCAGCAGCAGCAGCAGCAAAGGCCATCAATATAGAGAGACATCAGGGAAAACCTACCTGCATCTCTTTAACTACCAGAAAATGTTAAATTCAGACAATCCAGTGGTTCCCCCCCCCCTTATCTTTATCCCTTCAGGACTCCTTATCTCCTTTCTCTGGCACTGAGGGCACATCCAGACTAAAACAGAAAGTCCCACATTTTGTTCCTGTTCCTGTTTTATTTTGGAGATCCATATATGTTGCGTTTATCCCAGAATATTTTCTGCCAGCTGCCAGTAGGATCATGGAGTTTATATACTATCTGCCCTCTGTATCCACAAATCCCACTATCCATGGCTTGAAAATATTTTAAAAATACATATATTCCAAAAAGCAAACCTTGATTTTGCCACGTTATGCAAGGACCTCCATAACTAGGCCATTGTATTTTGCTAGGCCACTGTATTTAATGGGACTTTAACATCTATGGATTTTGGTACCTGTGGGGAGCCCTGGACCCAAACCCCAGCGGATGCCAAGGGACCCCTGTAATAATAATAATAATAAAAATAATAATACCATACTGTATTTAATGGGACTTTAACATCCATGGATTTTGGTACCTGTAGGGAGCCCTGGATGCCAAGGGACCCCTGTAATAAATAATAATAATAATAATAATACCATACAGTATTGTATTTAATGGGACTTTAACATCCATGGATTTTGGTACCCGTGAGAAGTCCTGGAACCAAACCCCAGAGGATACCAAGGGACCCCTGTAATAATAATAATAATAATAATAATAATAATAAATACCGCATTGTATTTATTGGGACTTTAACATCCATGGATTTTGGCATCCACAGGGATCCTGGAACCGAACCCCAGCAGATACAAAGGGCTCACTGTAATAATGATGATGATGATGATGATAAATACACCATTGCATATCATGGGATGTGAGCATCCATGGATTTTGGTATCCATGGGGATCCTGGAACCAAACCTTAATAGATATCGAGGGCCCACTGTAGTAACAACAACAACAACAACAACAACAACAACAACACCCCATCACATATCATGGGACGTGAGCATCCATGGATTTGGGTATCCACAGGGGTCCTGGGACCGACCAAACCCCAGCGGATACCAAGGGCCCTCACTGCATACCAGCTCCCCAGGTTAGTTTATTTTAACCCAGTATAAAATTGGAACAAAACTTGGGACTTTTCCAGAGTTTGGCTCTCGTCGGAAGTCTCTTTTTCCTTTGCAAAGTTCAGGATTGGAAGCATGTTGCTCTTCCAGCAGAATAACAGCAGTTAGCTCTTTTTAAAAAAAATGGTTCACAGGGTGGTGTTGATCCCTCCCTGCAAAAGACAGCAGCTTTTTATATCAATGGGCAGAGGAGGGGGGCTGCTGCAGCCTGATCCTTCTCTTCCTCTGCTGCTTCAGATGCCAGGACAGTGACATCATTTAGGGTTAGGAAGTCCAGACTGGGAAGGCAGACAGCAGGGGCTGGCCCTTTTCTTTTCTTTTCTTCTTTTCCTTTCTTTCCTTCCCCTCCTTCTTCTCTGCCTTGGATGAAAGAATAATGGGCATGCTTATCAATTTTGCAAATGACACCAAATTCGGAGGGATTTCTAATACCCCAGAGAACAGGATCAGAATGCAAAATGACTTTTAATAGATTAGAAAGCTGGGCCAAACCTCACAATGAATTTCAACAGGGAGAAATGTAGGATGCTACACTTGGGAAGTAAAAATGAAATGCGCAGATATAGGGACACCTGGCTTAACAATTTGTTGTTGATCACCCCGGAGTTGATCTCGACCCATGGCGACCCTATGGATGAGACATCTCCCTGTCCTCCATTGCTCTGCTTAGTTCCTGCAAATTCACACCTATGACCTTAATAGAGTCCATCCATCTGCATGTGGTCTTCCTCTCTTTCTGCTTTCCTCTATCTTTACAAGCATTACTGACTTTTTTAAATTTATTTAGTAATTCCTGCTTTCTTGTGATGTGGCCAAAGTATGACAGCCTCAGTTTGATCATCTTGGCTTCCAGGGACAATAACATCCAAAATCCACAAAACAGGGATACTTTTATGGGACCAATCAAAATGTACAAAATATATTGGAAGCTTTCAAATCTCCAGGCTTCCAGGGAAAGTTCAGGCTTGATCTGTTCCAGGACCCATTTGTTTGTCTTTTTGGCCATCCATGGCATCCTCAGCACTCTTCTCTAGCCCCACATCTCAAATAAATTTATTTTTCCCCCTCTCTGCTTTCTCTACTGTCCAGCTCTTGCATCCATATCTGGTGATGATGGGGAATACAGTGGCTTGGATGATTCAAACTTTCATGCACAGTCAGCTCTCTCTATCCACGGATTCTTTATCCTTGGAGTCAACTATCCATGGCTTAAAAATACTAAAAAAATATACAAATTCCAAAAAGCTAACCTTGATTTGGCCATTTTATAGAAGGGACACCATTTTGCTATGCTGTTGCATTTAATGGGTCTTGAGCATCCTTGGATTTTGGTATCCATGGAGAGTCCTGGAACCAAACCCAAGCAGACACCAAAGGTTCACTGTAATAAAATAATAATAATAATAACCCATTGTATTTAATGGGACTTTAGCATCCATGGATTTTGGTATCCACAGGGGGATCCTGGAGCCAAACCCAGTGGATACCAAGGGCACACTATATATCTTTACTCTTTAAGATCTTTTCTAGCTCTTTCATAGCTGCCCTTCCCATTCCTAATCTTCTTATGATTTCTTGACTGCGGTCTCCTTTCTGATCAATGTTTAATTCAAGGTACAAAAACTCTTTTACTATTTTACTCTTTTACTATTAGAATTTCCTCATTGTCTAGGTTGAATTTATGTATATCCTCCATGGTCATTATTTAGGTTTTCTTTATGTTCAACAACAAGCCAGCCTTCGCGCTTTCTTCTTTGACCTTCTTAAGTCATTGTTTCAAGTCCATTATGTTTTTCGCTAGTACTATGGTGTCATCTGCATATCTTAAGTTCTTGATACACTATCCCTTCCTCCTATCTTTAACCATCCTTTTTCCAAGTCTAAGGACGTTATCACATGGGGAGTTGCGGGGAGAAAGTGGAAATAAACGGGATGAGCGGAAGACTTTAATTTACGGGATTTGTCCCGTTCCGCCTTGTCTGATAACTAAATTTGAATTTAAAAGGGGGTTAATTCGAACAAAAACCTGATCTTTTCAAATCCTCAAAAATCCCAAAAATGAAAAGATCAGGTTTTTGTTCGAATTAACCCCCTTTTAAATTCGAATTTAGTTATCAGACAAGGCGGAACGGGACAAATCCCGTAAATTAAAGACTTCCGCTCGTCCCGTTTATTTCCACTTTCTCCCTGTGACTCCCCGTGTGATAACGTCCAAAGCCTGCTCTTTGCATGATATTTTCTGACAATAAAATACATGCAATACATGCTTGACAATACTACATGCAAAATGAATCTAGGCACACCACTAAATAAAACATCTTACCTCTCCCGAATTCAATTTTAATTCAGGCAGCATCCAGATACTATTGCAGGGATTTTGCTGCTGAATCTGCCACCCATGTCCAGCCTGGGTACAGTCCTGGTCCCAGGAGCGCTCCAGTGGCCATTTTTTTAAAGTCGGGAACTCCCAGTTTCAAAAAAAGGTGTGCTGAATGCACCTGGGACCTGGGCTCAACTGGACAGATTCGGCAGCAAAATCCCTGTGATAGTGTCCGGATGCACCCAAATTAAAACTGAATTTGGGAGAGGTAAGATGTTTATTTTAGCAGTGTGATAAGCTCATTAGGGCTCGTTCCTACTTACATTTAAACCAGTTTGCGATTCACCTTTGCTCCATGTCGATGAATAGATTCCAAAAGGTCCATCGTTCCCACTATGAAAGCGGATGTTTTCACTATTCCCTTGTAATCGCTTCTTTTTTGGTCTGATTGTCGTTCCCACTAGTTTGCGCCGCTTCAAAATGCATGTCAATCATCTGCGTGTCATCGGTGACGCAAGCGGCAACATAGCGAAGACAGGGCTGTTCCAGGCGCCAAGTGGGGCGACTTTAGCAACTGAGCCTTTCTCTGCCCCTCAGCAACCCAGGCTGCCCAAGCACATCATTTCCCCTTTGAGCAGCCTGGCTTGGGAACTATATATTTAAAACAAAAATTGACAGGATATGTGATCCTTTGGTTTTGCAACTACTCGCTGAGCTGAGCTGCAGTCTGCCTGTAATTGCAAGTAGTTGGCAAGTATACAATAGATCACATATTCTGTCAATATATATATATATATATATATATATATATTGCGCCCATAGGTCATGCCACAAGTACAAAGGCAGTGCAGGCGGTGGAGGGAATGGCTGATTTCCCAAAAACTGAGTTGAGATGGTAAACACCTCTCTGCCGTTAGTTTCTCTCCTCCAGAATGATGCGATTCAGATCCATCATTCCCACTTGTTGAACATGTTTCGGAATCAATTCTTTGCAAAAGAACCACCAAAAGAAGTAGTGTCAGGAAACAGCAGGCTTATTTGCGTTTGCCTCGCTTCATCATGATTGCAACCAAGCTCAATAGGATCGGAACCAGTTTCAAGCGGGAACGATGGTCATATAACCTGATCAGCAATTTGCTTTAAATCCTAGTGGGAAGGAGGCCTTGGTAGACCACAAGCTGAACATGAGTCAACAGTGTGATGTGGCAGCTAAAAAGGATGACACGATTTTAGGTTGCATCAATAGAAGTATAGTGTTTAGATCAAGGGAAGAAATAATGCCACTCTATTCTGCTTTGGTCAAGCCTCACCTGGAATAATACTGTGTCCAGTTCTGGGCACCACAATTCAGGAATTGCTGGAGGGTGCCACTTTCTCCTTTGCCTTGGGCAGCAAAATATCTTGGGGTGGCTCTACCTCCTGCCCACCTTTACTGTCATTGCTGTTAACCTGCTCCCAGATCTGTAGTCTAGCAGCAAATCAGCTCTTAGGTAAGGCAGTTCAGAGCTTGGTAATGTTACTTTTTTGGACTGCAACTCTCAGCATCCTTCAAACCAGTTGTGGTTCAAAAATGTACCCGGTTCCTGTTCCCACTCAATACAATTCCTTCAATATTTCAGAACTTCCTACCTTTTGTTGTCCCTCTATTTCACTGCTTTTAAAATGTCCTAGTTTCTCTTTTCTCCTTCCCCTTTTGTCCTCAGCTTACTTTCGTTACTGCAAACTGAGTTCAAAGTGCAAAAGTAGTTTAAACTAAACTAAATAGCAGGTTGGAAGGAGGGGCAGAAATCTTGTCCTTCCCTGTAGCCTCTGCCAAAAGTGACTGCTGCAGTCTCTCCTGGGCTGCATCCGCACTGCAAAATTAATGCAGTTTGACACCGCTTTAACTGTCCTGGCTCAATGCTGTGGAACCCTGGGATTTGTAGTTTGTTGTGGCACCAGTGCTTTATGACAGAGAAGGTGAAATATCACAAAACTACAGTTCCCAGGATTCCCCTAGCATGGACCCATGGCAGTTAAAGTGGTGCTAAACTGGATTATTTCTGCAGTGCGGATGCAGCCTCAGTTTTCATATGTTGGAGGGTACGCTGCCTTGTTTTATTTTAATTTTGATGTTTTCTCGTCAGCAGAGGGTGGCAGAGGGCCGGCATGTCCACATCTATTTCTTTCACAGACAGCAGATGTGTTGCACAAAACAACATTCTTGTCTTTATTATTATTATTATTATTTTATTTATTCCTATTTTAATATTCACTGTAGTAAGTTTTTAATTGCATCATTCTTTTAAATTGCAAGCTGCTTTGCATCCCAATTTTTTTGGAGAAAAGTGGGATATAAAAAAGAAAGAGAGAATATTTATTGCAAGCCGCTTTGCATCATTTCCAACTTATAGTGACCCTAAGGCAAACCTTTCATGGGGTTTTCTTGGCAAGATTGTTCAGAGGGGATCTGCCCTTGCCATCCTCTGAGGCTGAGAGAGTGTGACTCATCCAAGGTCACCAGTGGGTTTCCATGGCTGAACTGGGATTCGAACCCTGGCCTCCAGAGTCCTAGTCCAACACTCAAACCATTACACCACACTGTCTCTCTCTCTCATATATATATATATATATATATATATATATTAACTTAGCAAAATTATATTGTTTAACTTTGCAAAATTATAAAAGGCTATCAAACCTGTTAGAAAAAGCGGGCAATGGTTTGTTTCTTTCCCTACCAGGCTGCGTAAAGTTCCTTTTTGAAAGCAACTTGTCGTAGTTATAATTCCAGGTTCCTCTCGTAGTTAACTACAGTTGTTGTCGTTGTTGTCATTGTTGTTGTCGTTGTTGTGCCTGCAAGTTATTTCTGATTTCTGGCGACCGTAAGGCCAACCTATAATGGGATTTTCTTAGCAAGATTTGCCAAGGGTTGCCATAAGTTGGAAATGACTGGAAGGCACGCAACAACAAAGTGGTGGCAACAGCAATCAAATTTTCCCTTGTAGTGCAAACACTCTAACCTATGGGACTCATGGCCACAAATATCGGGCCAAACAGTATTGGGCCGGAAAGCCCAATGGTGAGCTATTGCACAAGAGGGCAGTGGCCGACAATCCTGGACGTTCAAATGGATAATACTCATCTGAGCCTAGAAAAGCAACCAAGCAAGCGGTGGCTTCCTCCCCGGGTTCAGATGCTGACATCCACCCACCACACACACCCCAGCCTTTTCCTGTGCCTTCGTGCTGTTGTTGTGTCGGTTGTCGTTGCTGCTTCTTCTTTTCTTCGCCTTCCCACCAACCCAGCCAGGAAATGGGTTTGAATCATGTGCTTTGAGCGCATGCAGTGAGAACCCTCCAAAGCCTCCCATTGCTGGGCACATTGGCACATCAGGGGCACCTTTGGGAGGCAGTCCGGTGCATGGAAAGGCTGGTACCTCCATTGGGTGCCGGCTGTTGACCTGGGTACCTTGTGGCCGCCCATCTTCGGAGGAGCAAGCCATGTTTTCGAGGAAGAAGCGAGACCTGATGAAGACCCCTTCCATCTCCAAAAAGTGCCGGGCAGGGAGTCCAGTGCCACCCTCGGCCTCTTTGGTGAGTTGTTGGCACAGGGCCATGGGTTTTTCATTGGCGAAAAGGAGACGCTGGGCAACCGTGGTGCTGTTATCGCCTCCATCATGGTCTCAAGATGGCCTCTGCCAGCCTTCACACACCACCTGCCAACCAACCAGTGCCCATGCCACCTTTTGCTGCTGTTGTGGCTGTGTGCCTTCAAGTTGTTTCCGACTTATGGCGACCCTATCCTAGGGTTTTCTTGGCAGGTTTCTTCAAAGGAGGTTTACCATGGCCTTCCCCTGAGGCTGAGAGACTGTGACCTACCCAAAGTGACCCAATGGGTTCACATATCCGAGCCAGGATTCGAACCCTGGTCTCCAGAATCATAGTCCAGTGCTCAAACCACTTCACCTCCTTCCTGTTGATTAAAACCTAAAGAAGGCCAGCTTATTTTTGCTTGAATATATTTGGTGGTGGGCTGTGGAATCAAGTGTTTTGTGTGTCTTCAAATCGCTTTCAACTTTTGGTATTTTATGCATTTCAGGTTGGTCCCATAAAGGTATCACTGTTTTGTGGATTTTGTATTTGATTATACTTTGGATTTTGGAGTATTTCGGATGTTGGGATTCCAGATTTTTGGCATTCCGGATAAGGGATATATCAACCAGTACACTTTTTTTTTTAAATAGCGGTGTGTTTTAAAATTGCTTTTCAACGCAATTGTATTTTAGTATCATAATGTGGATCACTGGGGTTTAACGGTCATTGTTTGTACCTGTGTTTTGTTTTAATTTTGGCACACAACACCCTGAGTCCTGGTTTGGGAGACGGATTGCACATTAACCAAATAAGTCCATGAAGAGTGGGTTTTGTGCATCCTTGCCTGTTTTCTGGAGGTTTCCTGGGGTTTTCTTGGCAAGAGTTGTTCAGAGGAGGCTTGCCATGGCCTTCCTCTGAGGGTGAGAGAGTGTGACTTGCCCAAACATATTCCCATGGCTGAGCAGGGATTCAAACCTTGGTCTCCACCATTTTAGTCCAACACTCAAACCACTTCACCACGTTGACTTTCAGGGTTGCCAAATCTCAAAACCTGGCCCCGAGTCTCCAGTTTTGGAGGGTCTTCTCCAGACAGGAGATGAAGGTGCAAATTCTCCAGTTTTGGAGGGGCTCAACCCCAGACAAGAGGAATGGGTTGGGTGCAAGTCTCCAGTTTTGCTGGGAGATTACTGGCTTGCTATAATTTGCAAGGATTAATTCATTTGTTGCTGCAATATGCAAAGACTCTTTGGGACAGAAGTCAATGTATTTACTTGGCTTCCTCCTTCCTTCCCAGTTGCAGGGATGCCAGGGCTCACCCTCTGCTCTGCTCTGCTCTGCTCTGCTCTGCTCTGCACCCACTTTCTGGCTAGGAACAAGTAGGCTATGGCTACATCGTTAATGCCATTTGGCACCACTTTAACTGCCACGCCTCCATGCTATGCAATTATGGGGTTTGTCGTTTGGTAAGACCTTTAGCCTTCTCTGTCCGCTCTGCCCACAACAAACTACAGATCCTAGAATTGCTTAGGATGGACCCCTGGCAGTTAAAATGGGGTCAAAATGCATAATTTTTGCAGTGCAGATGTAGCCATAGATTCAGTCTTCTTCATCAGATTCAGTCTACAAAAGCTTCTGCTACAAATTTTTTTCTCTCCGTTGGACCTGATCCCTTTGCTTTATTAATATGATAATGGCTACAGTACAGACTATTAAATAAATTGACCAGGATATTGACTGTCCCATTTATTAAGGAGCATTTTTACTTCCTTATCCTGTACTAAATTCTAAATAGTCACTGATGAATTTTGGCTGCAATTCTCAATTCTCCCCAGAATTTTTCATTTAATTATTTTGAAACAACATCACAATTTGCAGCCAGACTTCAGCTGTGAACTATTTAAAATAGTACAGGATAAAGAAGTAAATGCTCTTGAAATGGTTCAGTGTACACAGACTTTGTTACATGCACAAAGTTCTTTAAAATATTATGTATAAAATGACCTTCAGGTTATATGTATAAGGAGAGCCAGTGTGGCGTAGTGGTTTGAGCATTGGATTACGATTCTGGAGACCAGGGTTCAAATCCCAGATCAGCCATAAAACCCACTGGATGACCTTGGGCAAGTCACACTCTCTCAGCCTCAGGGGAAGGCAATGGCAAACCTCCTTGGAACAAATTTTGCCAAGAAAACCCCATGATAGTCTTGCCTTGGGGTCACCATGAGTTGGAAACAACTTGAAGGCACACAACACACGTGTATAAGGTGTATGTAGATGAAACATAAAGGAATTTAATATTTAGACTTGGGTTCTCTCTACAAGGTATCTCATTATTTATACGCAAATATTCCAAAATCCAAAATCCAAAACGCTTCTGGTCCCAAGCGTTTCAGATAAGGGAGACCCAGCTTGTAGCACCAGTCTGTTGAATAAAAGTCCCAATCGGTTGCCAATTGTGTTACCTGCTATTTAGTCAAGTCCAACTTATGGCATCCCTATGAATGAGAGGTCTTGCAAAGTCTTGCAAAGTCACCATGACCAAAATGTGGTCCGAATAATAAGATCTTTGCCTGCTGCTGGGGGACACAACAGGGAGCAGGGATGCCTAAAATCCAGTGGAAGCGAGTTCCAGAGTCCTCGGAAAGAGCTGCAGAGAAAGCCCATTGCTATCAGTTCTGCACAATAAATGCTCTGTTTATTTCCTCTTGCAATGGCTTTTGAAGCAGAGGAGCCTAGCTGACCGCCGTGTCAACATTTCCCTTTTTTAAAAGAAACCACCATCGCCAATAAAAAGAACATTAAACGTTGCAGATCTAGTACTTATTCTGGCTGTTGTTTTTAAGTGAACTGAGAGGTTTCACTTCCCATGGTGTATGAGCGCACTACGTTTCTCCATTTGATGCCTGGGGTGCAAACAGGTCCCGCAGGTTCTGGAGGCCACAGAGAAACCTGCTGCACCCATTGCTTTGCCACGAATAAAGAAGATGAGAGCCATCGTGGTTTGAGCATTGGACCAGGACTCTGGAGACCAGGGTTCGATTCCCAGCTCAGCCATGGAAACCCACTCATCTTAGGCAAGTCACACTCTCTCAGCCTCTGGGGAAGGCCATGGCAAACCTCCTCTAAGCAAATCCTGCCAAGAAAATGCCAGGATAGGTTCCCCTTAGGGTCGCCATAAGTCAGAAACAACTCGAAGGCACACAACAACAACAGCAAGCATGAGTTCACCATGCCACAAACCATGGCAAACTGTTCCCCCTTCTAGGAAAAAAATGTCAGTAATAATCTATTTCCGTCAAGAAATGTCTCTTTTCCTTTTTGCATTAAATATTTATTAAACATGTGTGGACATACACTGGAAAAGAGATGGCTCTTTTCAAAGTTTTGCGTGTCTTTTAAATGATTTTATAGCCAGGATGGCGCAGTGGTTTGAGTGCTGGATTATGACTGTGGGGGACCAGGGTTCAAATTCTTGCTTGGCCATGGAAACTCACTGGGTGAACTTGGGCAAATCACACTCTCTCAGCCTCAGAGGATGGCAATGGCAAAAAAAAGCAGTTTGCCAAGAAAACCCCGTGATAGAGTCGCTATAGGTTTGCAAGTCACATTCTCTCAGCCTCAGAGGATGGCAAAGGCAACCCCCCCCCAAGCAAGTTGCCAAGAAAACCCCATGATAGGGTCACCATATGTTTGTGAGTCACACTCTCTCAGCCTCGGAGGATGGCAATAACCAACCCCACCCCCCCGAAACATGCCAAGAAAACCTTGTCTTAGAATCTCCATAAATCAGAAATGACTTGAAGGTACACAACAACAATACTGTCTGATGTGGTGGTTTTAATTGGTTTTCAAAAAATATTTATTGTGAAGGTTTTTAATTTATTCTTTCTGGGAGTTGCCTTGGGAGAAAGGCGGCATAGAAATTAAATATATAAATAAAATAAGAACAGGGATCTTTACGTGTCACTCATTTATGTGCATGTTCTGTTTTGTGGCCAAAAACAACCTGTGCTCCACCTGATCTGCCATCCTCATGGCCCAAATTTGGGAAGTAACTGTTGGATTAACTCAATTCTGATGAATTCTGTGATTTATAGTTCAACAAGTAACTATTCCAGGCTTGTGTCTAGCCTGGCATCTGATTCTCCCCAGAAGCAGTTTAGAAGTAGGGCTGGAGGAAGGGATGAATCAGAGAGTCATAAATCCTAGGCTGCATCTACACTTCAGACTTCATGCAGTTTGACACCACTTTAACTCCCATGGCTCCAGGCTATGGACTCTTGGGATGTGTAGTGGAACCAGAGCTTTCTGACAGAGAAGGCTAAATGTCTTGCAAAACTAGAAATCTCAGGATTCCATTGCATGGAGCCATGGCAGTTAAAGTGGTGTCAAAATTGGATTATTTCTGCAGTGCGGATGCAGCCTAGGTCAAAAAGAAGGAATCATCCCCTCATTTCATCTTGATCTGGGAACAGCCCCTTTAGCTACACTTTCTGTCCTCATTTCCAAAGGTTGTGTGTTTGTGTGTCTGAATGACAAACAGTGAGCAATTATGGTTGGGACTTAATTTTGTTGTGTGCCTTCAAGTCATTTCCATCGAATGGTGACCCTACCATGGAGTTTTCTTGGCAAGATTTGTTCAGATGAGGTTTGCCCATGTCTTCCCTGAGGCGGAGAGTGTGTGACTTGCCCATGTGGGTTTCATGGCTGAGCCGGGATTCGAATTCTGGTCTCCAATGAACAGAGTTCAACCCACTAGGATACCAAGTGGCCATACAATAAGAAATGTCTTTATATTTCCAGGCCAGATGTATTATTTTAGTTACAAAAGTCTACATTTGCTGGGGTTAGGGATGCAGGACCCCTGTGAAAGTGGGAAAGCCACAAATAAAAAAAAAACAATATTTTTTTTCCAATTTTCCAATATTTTCCAGAGAGAACACCTCTCTAGGCATTTGTCGGTCCTCCAGTGCAACTCTATGGTCAATATCTGATGGAAGCTGAGCATAGAATGGTGCTGGAGGACCTAAAAATGCCTAGAGAGGTGTTCTTTTTAGGATTTTCTCCAGCACAACGTCTGGTGAAAGTTGGTCACAGAGTTGCACTGCAGGACCTAGAGATCCCTAGAGAGAACCTACTAACCAAATCTGCAAATGATCAAATCCGTAAATACGGAAGATCGATTGTACTTGTTTGTAAAAGTTTACAACTGAGCAACAGCATGCCAAATGGAAATGGAAAATTGCAAGCAACTAACATTGGACAGGAATGATTGTTATCCATTATTGCAACCTAGGACGTTATCACACTGGGAGTTGTGGGGAGAAAGTGGAAATAAACGGGCACGAGCGGAAGTCTTTAATTTACGGGATTTGTCCTGTTCCGCCTCGTCTGATAACTACATTCGAATTTAAAAGGGGGTTAATTCGAACGAAAACCTGATCTTTTCATTTTCGGGATTTTTGAGGATTTGAAAAGATCAGGTTTTTGTTCGAATTAACTCCCTTTTAAATTCGAATTTAGTTATCAGACGAGGCGGAACGGGATAAATCCCATAAATTAAAGTCTTCCGCTCGTCCCGTTTATTTCCACTTTCTCCCCGCAACTCCCCGTGTGATAACGTCCCTAGTGTGGTCTAGTGGCTTGACTGCTGGACTAGGACACTGGAGACCAGGGTTCAAATCTTGGCTTGGCCATGTATATCGACTGAGTGACTTTGGGCAAGTCACACTCTCTCAGCCCCAGAGGATGGCAATGGCAAACCCCCTCTGAAGAAACATGCAGAAGAAAACCTTGTGATAGGTTGGCTTAGGGTTCCCATAAATCAGAAATTAATTAGAAGTACATAACAACGACAATGACCTCAACACCTTTTGGATTGAATCTGTTTTTGGAAACCAATTCTGATAGGGGTGCAACAGGTTGAGAGACTCAATATTTGTCGTAAACAATGGTTGCATATTATTGTAGTCTCAGCGCTGCTGGGAAGAAGTACGCAACTTTGCAGGTAAAAATGGACAGTAATAGCCTTTGAGAATCCTTTGGGGATAATGATCCCCTCCAGCCTCTAAGAATGGTCTTTTAAGAAGTTGATAAGACCAACAAGCTGCGTTTCTAATGCTAGGGACTTTACGCAGACTTGTCCATTAAGAATTGATAAAGGGATTTTACATAAAGGGATTTAAGACAGAATGGTAAATGGATTGTTAAATGAATTTTTCAGTATAGGGTTTTCTAAGATGTGTCTTTGTTGGTTACAGTGGCCCTCGACATTTGCTGGGTTTAGTGGTGCAGGGCACCTGTGAAAGTGGGAAAACTGCAAAGTATATAGATGGTTGTCTCTCTGTTTGCCTCTGAGAAAATGGAAAACCATGCATATTCAAGCCCCATAGGCTTGAATGGAGGTACAGGGGTGTGCAGGGCCACATCACGGGGGCGCACCCTGTTGTCTGCCCCTCCATTTGCCCTTGCGCATAAGCTAGGGATGTGGATCCAAAGTCCACGAAAATGGAGGGGGTACTTTATGTGTGTGTATATATATATATATATACACACACACACACAGTACCCCCTCCATTTTCGTAGACTTTGAATCTACATGGATCCAACTTTGGATCCAAGTGGAAGAAACACAAATTATGTGTGTGTTGTGTGTGTTTCTTCCACTTGAATCCAAAATTGGATCCATGTGGATCCATGTGGATTCAAAGTCCACGAAAATGGAGGGGGTACTGTGTGTGTGTGTGTGTATATATATATATATATATACACACACACACACACACACACACACAGTACCCCCTCCATTTTCATGGATACACACACACACATAATTTGTGTTTCTTCCACTTTCATACGCACACATATTTATACATACAATCAGCCCTCCGTTTTCGCAGGGGATCCGTTCCGTTCCCCCCCCCCCCGCCAAAACTGAGACTCTCCAATATTCAAACCCCATAGGCTTGAATGGGGCTTGCCCCATTGATTTTAACAGAGGTCACCCCTCCGTGAATATTCAAAACCGCAGATCTCAAGTCCGTGAGAGCGGAGGAGCAACTGTATATCTATATCTCAGGGGTAGGCAACCTAAGGCCCAGGAGCCAGATGTGGCCTCCCGAGGCCTTTGGACCGGCCCCAGGCCAGTCCTGCCGCCGCCGCCCCTCCCCCCCGCCGCCGCCGTCCACCGTGATGATATTGATTATTGTTGTTATTACTTGTTCTTGGGGTTTTCTTGGCAAAATCTCAACAGGGGTTTTGCCATGGCTTTTCTGGGGCTAAGAGAGTGTGCATGCATATTTTTTAATTTTTAAAATGTTTTTTTAATTAATTAATCAATTATTTATTTATTTTGTGCTTCGGCCCCCCAATTGTCTGAGGGACAGCAACCCGGCCCCCGGCTCAAAAAGGTTGCCTACCCCTGCTATATCTGGTAAAACCTCTCTAGGGACCTTATCCCACGCTGCTCTCAAAAGTGGCAAGAAAGCAATATGAGCATCATTCCAGTACTATAGCGCTAGTATAAATATGGTGCTAGCGCTATAATAGCGCTATGGATCACCTTGCACTATTGCAATGCCCGCTGAAACCGACATTCAAAAGAATGCGAATGATGCTGCATTCCGAGCGGTTTCTTGCTGGATTCTGAGCGACGTCGTGGGATCACGCGGAAAACTATAGCGCTATAGCGCCTGATTCTTAGCGGATTCTGAGCGACGTCGTGGGATCACGCGGAAAACTATAGCGCTATAGCGCCTGATTCTTAGCGGATTCTGAGCAACGTCGTGGGATCACGCGGAAAACTATAGCGCTATAGCGCCTGATTCTTAGTGGATTCTTGCTGCTTTTGGCCCCGTGGGATAAGGTCCTAGGAATCTCTAGGTCCTCCAGTTCAACTCTGTGCTCAACATCCACCTGAAGTTGAGCATAGAATTAGGCTGGAGGTCCTACAAATGCCTAGAGAAGTGTTTTCTCCAGGAATCTCTAGGTCCTCCAGTGCAACTCTATGGTCAACCTCTGACGGAGTCGTGCTGGACGACCAAGAGATTCCTAGAGAGAACATAGGCATCAAATCTGGGAATAATCAAAGCCGCCAAAGTCTAAGCTGCAAATGCGGAGGGCTGACTGTAGTGTTACAATATGTGAATATAAGTGTTTGTGTTGAGCAGAAAAAATACACAACAACAGGAAGAGACATTTTGATTATGATGGTCTTTGTTTGTGTGTGTGTGTCTGTGTGTGTCTGTGTGTCTTGTATTTTATTCCTCATTCCTAACTTTAGCCATCTTGACCCACTCTGATGTTGCTGACCACATGTGCCCTGGTTTCCATCTGTGAAATGTTGGACAGTATGGAAGCATATAGTTGGAAGGTACCCCTAAGGGTCATCTAGTAGAACCCCCGGCTACGCACAACTAAAGCACTCCTGAAAGATGCCCATCCAACCTCTGTTTAAAGGAGAAAAGCACAACCCTTCAAGACAGTTCATTCCAGCATCAAACAGCTCCTACAGTCAAGAATCTCTTCCTAGAATTTAAATAGAATTTATTTTCTTGTAACTGGAATCCATTAGTTCATATTCTATTCTCTGAAACAATGGGAAAAATGCTTGCTCCATCTTCTATGTGACATCCCATCAGACATTTAAAGTAAACTCTCATGTCACATGGAAACATATTCAGGGGTAGCCATGTTGGCCATATAGCCAAGTACAATAACATCCAAAATGCACAAAATAGGGATACCTTTATTGGACCAACCACACTTTGTGCATTTTGGTTGGTCCAATAAAGGTATCCTTGTTTTGTGCATTTTGGATGTTATTGTACTTGGCTATACAATAACACCTTGGTCACACTTTGTGCATTTTGGTTGGTCCAAGAAAGGTATCCTTGTTTTGTGCATTTTATAATTTTCTAGATTTTCTTATTGTAATGTTGTTCTTGTAATTTTCATGTCACCTATTGGTCTTTCCTTCTCCAAAACATGCCTAACTCAATTGTCTTGTTGTCGGCCTTTCCAAGCAAAATAGGCCATGACACGAATATTAGGGTTTTTAAACCCTGTGACAGCTCTAATTTTTACTCTTTCTCATTGCATCTTTTCAAAAAGGATGATCACTTGTTTTCGGCCCAAAAGAGGAAGCTGCTGGATCCGACTTCCTGTTGCTTCAGAGACAAAATTGTGGTTTCCTTCTCCTCCCGGCTTGAGTTGGGTTGGGTCTGTTGGTTTTATGTTGAAGAGATATATATAATATATATTGCACAGGCTTTTGTGAACCAGATCGAATGCAAAAACAATCATGGAAAAACTCTAAATATTTGGTATTATTTATTTTTTTAATTTAAAATATTGACCCCACCAACTGTGCCCAGGTGGTGCATTTTGTAGGCAAAGTGAATGGTCAGATGGCAGGGATGCTGGTCAAGCGGGTCAGTGGCCGGACTAGTTATAGCCCATATTCAACTGAACTGCGGAGGAAAGTGACCAAAGCTGGTGGGCAAATGTTGGATACTATCTCTTGCAGGACCAGCATCTGGCTTAAGGTACTGTTACACAGAGCTTGGGAAAGTTATTTTCTTATTTTTTAAATATATATATATATATTCATATTTTTTTCTTAAAAAGCAAGACAAAAATTTTATTATTATTATTATTATTATTATTATAGTTTATTTCTAAAGCGTTGTCAATGTACACAGTGCTGTACAAAGAGACAAAGAGACACAAAAATCCACTTAAAAAGACACACAAAAATGCAGATCTGCTTGATTTACATTTGTCTTCTACATTATCTATTCCATCTTCATAATATATCTTCTATGCTTGACTTCCAGTACTAGCAATACTAATTTTTCAAACTGTTCTTAAACTACAATATAGAAAATCCAATCTAATTCTAACTTATATGAAAGGATTAATACTTATCATAATCATATTTTATATAGAGAGAATGTCAATTAATCCAGAAATCCAATTGTATCAATATACCCCATTGATGATTTATGTATTTTGTTCTCTATTCCCAATCTTTTACATACTTTGCTAATTTTTCATTTTTCATAAGTCAAGTCCATTTATCCAATTCTGCCGTCTCTATCAATTTTAATAGCCATTCTTCAATTGATGGTAGTGCATTTTCTTTCCATTTTTAAGCTGTTACTATCCTTGCTGCAGCTGTCAAATAATACATAATTCTAATTTTTTAAAATCCATTTCTTCATCAAACATTCCTAATAAATAAACTTCTGGTTTCATTTGAAATCTTAAATTTATAATTTTCTCTATTATTTGATGTATGGAATTTTTAAAAAACTTTTCCACATGTCCACCACTGATGATGATGCAGTGATCCTTTTTCTTTCCTACATTTCCAACACTTGTTAATAACTTGTTTGTACCTTTCTGATAATTTTTCCAGGGGAACATACCACCTATAGAGCTTCTTATATATGTTTTCTTTAATATTCTGTGATTTTTGAAAGTAATTTGTCCCTGTTACTTGTTAACAGCTTTTTTGTTGGGGGGGGGGGGGGAAGAAATATTGCTTGTTGTAATTTTTGAAACTCCAGAGACTAGATAGAACATAGGAATCAATGGATTCAGATGACAAAGAGATTCTACTGAAATAGCAATAGCAATCGCAATAGCGATAGCAATATTGCTAGAGATTCCACTTAAACGTGGGAAGAACTTCTTTGCTGTTTGGTACAGGAATGGACTACTGCTTTGGAGGTTCCATCTTTGGAGGTCTTTGAACAGAGGTTGGATGGGCAACTTTCAAGAGTGCTATTGTTGTGTATCCCTGTATAGTTGCGAGTTGGAATGGATGACCCTTGGGGGTCCCGTCCAACTCTACGATTCTATATTTCTATGCTTCTATGTTTTGACAGTGGAACATGAAGTGCTTTGGAGTGTGGTGGGCTCTCCCTCTTTGGAGGTCTTTGAACAGAGGTTGGATGGACATCTTTAAAGAGTACTGTTGTGTGTCCCTACATAGCTGCAAGTTGGAATGGATGACCCTTGCTCTATGATTCTATATTTCTACGCTTCTGTGTTTTGACAGTGGAACATGAACTGCTTTGGAGTGTGGTGGGCTCTCCATCTTCAGAGATCTTTGAACAGAGTTTGGATGGACATCTTTCAAGAGTGCTGTTGTTGTGTATAGCTGGGGGTTGGAATGGATGACCCTTGGGGGATCCCATCCAACTCTATAATTCTATATTTCTATGCTTCTGTGTTTTGACAGTGGAACATGAACTGCCTTGGAGTGTGGTGGGCTCTCCATGTTCGGGGGTCTTTGAACAGAGGTTGGATGGACCGCTTTCATGAGTGCTGTCGTTGTGTCTCCCTGCACAGCTGGGGGTTGGAATGGATGACCTTTGGGGATCCCTTCCAACTCTACGATTCTTTTTCTGCTGCTCAGGAGACTAAGGGCCTTTACAGACTGATAGAAATAGTGTAAATTGAGTCCACTTTAACTGCCCTGGCCCAGTGCTAGGGAATCATGGGAACTGGAGTTTATTGTGGCACCAGAGCTCTCTGACAGAGAAGGCTCAATGTCTCAGAAAAAACTACAGTTCCCATGATTCCCTAGCACTGAGCCAGGGCAGTTAAAGTGGACTCAATTTGTATTATTTCTGGCAGTCTGTAAAGGCCCTAAGGTCCAAAATACATTGCAGAAATAATCTAGTATGAGACTGCTTTAACTGCCCTGGCCCAGTGCTAGGGAATCCTGGGAACAGATAGTTTTGTGAGATATTGATCCTTCTCCATCAGAGAGCTCTGGTGCCACAATGAGCGACTGACTATTCCCAGGATTCCCTAGCACTGAGCCAGTGGCCTCAAAGTGGATTATTTCCGCAGTGTGTTTTGGACAGACCTAAGACATGAATCAATGGGTTCAAATGACAAGAAAAGCCATTCCATCTAACGATTAGGAATAATTTATTTACTGTTAACAGCTGGAGTTCTTTAAACAGTGGTTGGATGGGCATCTTTCGGGAGTGCTTTAGTTGTGTATTTCCTGCATAGAAGAGGGTTGGACTAGATTGCCCTTAGGGACCATTCCCACTATAGTTTTATGATTTATTTAATGGACTTTTAAACTGCCCAGCTGTCTGGAAGGATGGTGAACTTTTCATTTTTGGAGATCCTTAAACAGCGGTGTGACAGGCATCAGGAGCGCTTCAGTGCCTTTGCTCTATCCCATTGCATTGCTTGTGAAATGTAACTTAATTCCATCCTTGTTATTGGAAAGGAACGTAACTAATGGCAGGTAACTGTAGTGCTTAGAAGTTGTTGCTTTCCAAGCTGGTAGACTCTCCTTTGTTGGAGTTTTTTTTTAATTAACAGATTCCATCAGGGTTGGACTAATCTCCAAACAAAATATGGTTGGACATTACCAGGGGTCTGGGTTCATAAATCTCTGGTTTAGGGACAGAAACCTCTAGGCCTGGGACATTCTTTGATGGTGTGTTCTTGCATAATAGGTTGGACTGGATGACCCTGAGGGTCCCTTCCAACTCCAGGACTCTATGTATTCCTGCATGGCAGAAGCGGGTTGGACTGGATGACCCTTGGGACCCCTTCCAACTCTATGCTTCTATGCTTCCAGAACTGGCAAGCCTAACTGTTGGCCTTTCTTCTCCTCCAGGAGCTGCCACGGCGAGAGGGCCTGGAGGGTTCAACTTCCAGCCTGGTGGATCTGCCTTCCTCGGCCATGGCAGGAACGCTCAAGCGGCCCACCAGCCTCAGCCGCCATGCCAGCGCAGCAGGGTTCCCACTCTCCCCTGCCAAGGGCCTTGCCAAGGGCCACAAGCCCCACAGTGCCCACAGCCCCAGCGAGAGCGGCGAAGGGAGCCTGACGGACCCAGAGGACATTTCCCAACTCCTGACCGACGTGGCCTGTTTTGCAGAGCGCCTGGAGAAGCTGAAGGACGTGGTGCTCCAGGAGGGTCTGTGCTGCTGACTACTTTGTCTTCATTTATCACCATCATCATCATAATATTATTTTTAAAACTGCATATCCTCCAAGTGTCCTGCTCAGGAAGGGACAGTCCCAATCAGTCCTCTGCCATCCCACTTTTTCAGCTACCTTTAAAATGTATTTAAAATGTCCCGGTTTCTCACTTCTCCTCCCCCCCCCTTTGTGCTCAGTTTATTTCATTTGCTGCAAACTGAGTTAAAAGTTCAGAAATAGTAAAAAAAAATTGGCAGGGACAAACTAAATTAATCTTCTGCTTTCTCAGTTTCTCAACTGTTTCTCAAATGTCCTGGTTTCTGTCTTCTCCTCCCGCCTTTGTCATCAAGTTTATCTCATTTGCTGCAAACTGAATTCAAAGTGCAAAAGTAGTAGAAAACCCTCCAACTGTCCCAATTTGGTAGGGAACAGACCCAATTAATCCTGTGCTTTCTCACTTTCTCAACTGTTTCTAAAACAACCTGCTTTCTGTCTCCTCCTCCCACTTTGCCTCTTTGTCCTCAGTTTATTTCACTTGCTGCAAACTGAGTTCAAAATGCAAAAGTAGTACAAACCCCTCCAACAGTCCCAATTTGTCAGGGAACAGTCTCAATTAATTTTCTGCCTTCCCACTTTCTCATCAGTTTTTAATATGATCAGTTTTATCTTTTCTCCCACTTTCCCCCTTTGTCCTCTGGTTACTTCAGTTGCTGCAAACTGAGTTCAAAATGCAAAAGTAGTAGAAAAGGTGGGATGCATACCCTCCAATTGTCCCAAGGACAGATCTAATTAATCCCCTGCCTTCCCACTTCAGTTGTTTCTAGATTGTCCTGGCTTCTCCCTCTTCTTCCCACTTTCCTCCTTAGTCCTCTGTTTGCTTCAGTTGCTGCAAAATTAGTTAAAAGTGCAAAATTAGTAGAAAAAGGGACTTGCATACCTTCCAAGTGTTCCAGTTTGACCAGGACAGTCCCAACTACTCCTTTGCCTCCCCACTTTCTCAGCTGAAGTTTTTAAAATGTCCCAGTCTCTCACTTCTCCTCCCACTTTCCCCCTTTTGTCCTCTGCTTGTTTCCATTGCTGCAAACTGTGTTTAAAGTGGAAAAGTTGTTTGCACATAATTCACTCCAGAGGAAGGAGAAAAGAGGACAGAAATGTGTTTTTCACTGTAGGGTCAGGCAAAGGCAATCTGCTGCAGCCTGTTTTAGATTGTGTGCTCTTCCTTTTGCCATCTACTATTTTTCTAGTACTTTTGCACTTTGCACAGTTTGCATTAAATGAAATAAACTAAGAACAATGGGGGGAGGGAGAGAGAAACCAGGACATTTTAAAGTTAGCTGAAAAAGTGGGATGGCAGAGATTATACTTTGTCTTTGCTTGGCCAATGTTTTCATCTGTGAAATTTTGGTGGGCATAGCAATGTCAGAGGATTAATTTGGGGTATCGCTGCCATTTCAGGACACGGGTGGTAACCAATCTTATACATAAATTGCATAAAGAGTGTTTTTAGTAGAGTTTTTCTAATCAGTGCAATTTGGGACTGTGGAGATCGTGGTAGCTGTGGCAAGTTGCACATGGGGACGCACGTTTGGATTTAAAGTAAAACTAATATTAGGGAAAACCCCAAAATGTCAGGAATCAGGCCAGATAATTTGGAAGGCTAACCTTCCAAAAGAAATTAGGGAGAGGAAAAATTGGAGAGTGTCCCCTGCTGTTTTAACTAAGACGAGGTTGTTGTTGTTGACGTTGTTGTGTGCCGTCAAGTCAGTTCCGACTTATGGCGACCCAAAGGCGATGCTATCATGGGGTTTTCTTGGCGAGTTTCTTCCAAGGGGGTTTGCCATTGCCATCCTCTGAGGCTGAAAGAGTGTGACTTGCCTAAGATCACCCAGTGAGTTTCATGCCTGAGTTGGAATTTGAACCCTGGTCTCCAGAGTTGTAGTCCAATGCTCCAACCACTCACCATGCTGGCCCCATTTAAAAATAATTAAGGAGTCCACATTTCTAAATGGTTGAAATCCCATCCTTCCCAGTTTACTTCCCTGCTCTGCTTGAAGTCCCAATATAATCCAGCCAAATATATAACATATATATTATATATGATATATATGCAGCCAAATATATTGTTCTCCTCTGCTAAATGGGGATAAGACTGTAAATATCCCCAAGCTAGTCTGGTGCAAAGATTGCTGAGATTACAGCAATCCTTGCACCAGACTAGCTTGGGGATGTTTACAGTCTTATCCCCATTTAGCAGAGGAGAACAACTGAGGCTGGAGACTTCTGTAAGGAGTTTGCTGCAGGAACTACAAGGGTTTTGAGCTCTGCAGTCCTCCTTTCCCAGCACACAAAGCCCTCTTGAGAGTGGAGAATTTGCATCTGCGGAAATGCTCCCATTCAAACACGAGCAGAGGAATGCTTCTCCGGCCACCTTGCCCGGAGTGCAAATTTCACAAGGATTTGTTTAGGGTTTTGTTTTTATTCTTTTGGCTGGAAATGCAAGCCAGCGTCCTTGGCCACATCAGGCGAGGCGAGAGGAGAGTTTGCAGCGTAAAAAGGGCAGGATGGGACCGTACCATTTCCTGCCTGGTCTCTATTTTCATCTGCGTGCCTTTCCTGTTTACGTTGAGGCCGTGAGAGTGTGCAGCGTCCTGATAAATCCCTCCTCGGGGATGTGTCAGTCAATGTATGCGCAGGCTGGGTGGAGCAGGTGCGGAGATGATTCTTCATTTTCCCCCCCTTGGAAATGGTTGAGAAACGACAGCGGAGGGTTGTTGCTGTGACAAAGGGAAACCATTAAAGTTGAGGTCGATGGCACAATTCAGATGATTAAGGTTATCGCACGGCACTTGCAGGAACGGGAACGGCACGGCATGGGGCGAGAACGCAAGTTACCGCACAGGAGAATGCCGCCGATGCCGCCGGTCCCAGCGGCATCGGCGGCATTCTCCTGTGCGGTAACTTGCGTTCTCGCCCCGTGCCGTGCCGTGCCGTGCCATTCCCGCAAGTGCCGTGCAATAACCTTAAATGACAATAATCCAGGATGAATCTGGGTTTGATCTCTGTTGTTCACATCCATTTCAAATGCACCCAATGAAGTTTTTTTTGGGGGGAGGGCTGCCAAAAGACCCACTTAACCCGGAATAATCCATACTGGGTTCCCCCCCCCTCGCCCCGAGTTTTTAAAAAAGATCTGCACCATTGGAGTGTGAATAAGTGATACGAATAAACCCGGGATAAGCTGGGATAAAACTCTGCATGCCTTGAGCGTGTTTCGAATATCTTCGCGTCGTCGGTGCCGTCTTTATTCGAGTGCTGAGCATCTGAGGGCGCAGAGATGCGGTTCCGTTGTGCGAACAACAAACCCCGAAAGCGTGAGTGCGATTATTTGCGTAGTTGTGCTAAAAGCGACAACATCGGAATGACCCTGATGCTGTGAATGTATTTGAAACGCATTGAAGGCATGCCAAGTTTTATCCCAGTTTATCCACATCGGTTATTCACACTGCCGATGGTGCAAATCTTTTTTAAAAACTCGGGGGGAGGGGACATCCGATATCGATTTTCTTGGGTTAAATGGGTTTTTTTTTCTGCAGCCCCATTCAACTTAATCAAATACATTCAAAATCCATGTATATAATAAAGATGTAACCCAGATTCAACCCAGATTCTTTTCACCGTCCGAATAATCCCTTGGAGAGTTACCCAGTTTGGAGCCCAGCTGCATGCCAAGTAGATTGAATTTGTAGTTCTTTCCAGAGGCGAATAAATCTACCTGGTGTTGCTCATGATGTGTTTCTAATTGTCAAAAAAAATCCCCATTCAAGGCCCATTCCCCCTAATGCATGCTGCGTCTGCTTAAATAGTCTGCATGTACATTTAAGGAACCTTTCAGGTATACTGCTGTTATTGACTTTCCATCTTTTTTTGCCCGTCAAAAAATCTTGTTGGACTCTTGAATCAAGGCAGTGGATCGTACTCCCCTCTGATAGCCAATGTAGGCTTTCGTTGCCATTTTGTCCCTGCTTTCCTATTATCATGGGTGCCAAACCAGTTGGCACTAACCACACCGCTTTGACCTCTAGGTAATTGATGTTGTGTTTTAAATCCAAACCAGACCATTTTCCCTCTATTGAATGGCCTTCGCAAAGCAATGTGCCCACCATCCCGAGAAGCTTGCATCCGTAGTCACTACAACCGGTGGATGCACCACACATGACCTTCCCTTCTCCAAGTTGTTGTTCTGCAGCCACTATCTCAAATCCCGTTTTAGCCATTGCTGTAGACATGTTAGACCTGGCCCTGGGTTCCCGGAAGCAAATCCTGCTGGATTTTTTTTGACCTGACTCCCCTCCACTAAAGGCAAACGTGATGTGCTTCTGAGCCATGGAGATCCATTGCATAGTGGTTTTCCTGTGGGAAGCCATTCCCCCCTCCTCCGGTTTCTTCACCCAAACTCTGTCGCAGGGGGTGACTAATACATGTGTGACAGATACCGGATGGGAGACGCCCGAATTCATTGCGTAGCCCAGGGCGACACATTGCTTGGCCACAGACATGGCACAAGGTTGGATCATGCGGGGAAAGGCTGGAGAGATTATTTGAGGAGGAAGAGGCTTGAGGGTTATCCACACGTTCTGTTTTGCAACACGACTATGCGGATAATCTCACTCACGCATTCCCAATTTGTTGTTCGCACCATTTTTTTTTTATTGGAACCACATCTGTGCGCATCCTTGCTGCTCACAAACGCCAGCACTGCAAATAAAGATGGAGCTGAGGATGCGGATGCATTTGAAACGCATTCAAGGCATGCAGTCTTATCCCGGTTTATCCCTTGTCTATTCAGATCAGTTATTCACACAGCCAACAGTGCAAAACTTTTAGGAAAACTCAGGAGGGAAATCCCAATATAGATTATTATGGGTTGGGGGGGGGTTGGCCACCCTCCAAAACATTAAATTGGATGCATTCGGATGGTGAAAGTGAACTAGGTAGAATCTGGGTTGAACTTTTGTTGTTCACATGCATTTCAAATGCATCCAATTGAGTTTTGGGGGGAGGCTGCCAAAAAAAACCATTTAACCCAGGACAATTGGTGTTTTTTTTCTGGGTTTTTCTAAATGATTCACATTTTTGGCTGAGAAGGAGAATAGATCGAGGATAATTCGGGATTAAACTCTGCGTGCCTTGAATGTGTTTCGAGTACATCCACATTGTTGACTCCATCTTTATTTGAGTATTGGTACATGCGATGCACAGATGCAGCTCCAATTAAAATAGTAGTGTGAACAACAACCCCAAAATGCATGAGTGAGATTGTTTGCATAGTGACACTAAAAACGACACCATCTGAATGACCCCCAAGGCATGCAGAGGTTGAGCCCAGTTTATGTTGGTCTATCCACACCAGTTATTCCTACAGCCAACAATGGACGTTATCACACGTGGGCCAGAAAGTGAAAATAAAGTGGAAATGAGGCATTCCGAAAATAAACGGGAAATAAACAATAATTCCGCAAACGTCATTACCTTAATTGCAAATTTACAGTAATCGCATTAAACGTCCACACACAAGCAAAAAAAGCCCGTAAATGTACCGGTACTAGAAATGAGCCTCTTGCACATGCGCAGATAGAGGAATGCTCGCTGGAACCATGGCAACAGCAGGGAAATGCTCCCAAATGCGCATTTGGTTATCATATTACGGTAAATTCGAAATTACCTTAATTGCGCATTTGCATTTCCTCCAAAGAACCGAATTTCAAAAGATCTCGTTTCTGTCCACTTTCTGTCCAGTTTTTGTGCAACGTCATGTGAAAACACGGGCCACTAATCCGGTTTCGGTCGGGATTTTGTGTGGATTTTGTGTGGATTTGGCCCCGTGTGATAACTTCCAATGCAAATCTTTCAGGAAAACACGGGGGGGGGGGGAGCCCGAAATCGGTTATCCCAGGTTTTGTGTCCAGACAGGCATTTGAAACAGTTGTTAAAGAACGGGCTGGGGAGTTGTATGGTTTTAAAGTGTTTTTAACATTTTTAGCTTTTGTCCTGTATTTTACTCTTTTAACTTGTAATTTGTTTTAATATTGTATTAATTGAATTCTTATTTTAATGTATCATTTTTGGATGCTTTTAACTGTACTGTTTTTTTTAAATATTGTAAGCTGCTCTGAGTCTCAGTTTTTGGGAAAGGGTGAGATATTAACAACAACAACAACAACATGTATTTTGTTTTGATAGTGTAATACTAATGTAATTCTCTTTGAATGTACCATTTTTGGATGGTTTTAATTGTACTGGGTTTGTTTTTTTTCTTTTCTATTGTATGCTGCCCTGAGTCCCAGTTTTGGGAAAAGGGCGGGATATAAATGAATATAATAACAATAACAGCAACAACAACCACAACAACCACAACAACAATAGTGGGGTTTTGGTAGCTCCCCAAAAATTGGATGCATTTGAAATTGATGTGAACAACACAGATTCGACCCCTGGGATTATTTGCACTGTCTGAATAACCCTGAATATTGAAAATTCTACACCTAAATAATCCTGAATAATGAAAGTCTACTTCATAGACTCCCGGAAGGATTTTGTCTTTTTGGCCTGCCTCCTTGCACCTACTCAAAGCTCAGTCTGCATTTCAGTCAGAATGTAATCTCCTCTTCAATTGTTGTTCAGGCAGAACTCAGAAAGTGACTTTTTAAAAGGAGGAATATAAGAATATGGAGAAACAGAATGGTTCCCAATTGGAAAAGGGGTCAGGCAAGGCAAGGCAAGGCTGCATCCTATCACTCTGCCTGTTCATCTTGTATGCAGAAAATATTAGACTCAGGCAGGAGGAGGTGGTGGTGGTTTGGGGGGAAATTGTACTTTTTAATTGTAAACGGCAAAGAGAATCCAGAAATTTATTTTAAAAATGAACTGCCACCTGGAGATTTCCAGGAGAAGACAATTCACTTTCTGCCCTTCCTTCCTTTCCTCCTTTTCTGCAAGAAGGAGGGCAATCCAGGGGGTCTGGAAAGGTGGAGGGCCATAAAAACAACTGTGGGGGGGAATATGTAATCCGAGGACCACATTTTGCCCATCTCTGTTGCAAATGCATGCACATCTTTGCAGGACAAGCCTGCAGAGTTAACTCCTTTGGGAGGAAATGAATGGAGGCAAACATCTAATCATATCATATGCAGAGCAGGCTTGGACTCAGAAGGAGGAGGAGTGAAGACTGGAAGAAGGAACATCAACAATTTAACATATGCAGACGACACTGTACTACTAGCACCAAACAATGAAGGCTTGGAACAATTTAAAGAAAGTCAAAGAGCAAAGTACTAAGGCAGGCTTAAGAAAACAAAAATAATGACCACAAAAGTGCGACACAAATTCAACCTAGATAATGAAGAAATTGAAATAGTAAAAGAGTTCTCATACTTTGGGTCCAACATTGATCAGAATGAGGTCTATGATTCTCCTTCTTTGGAAGTTTTTAAGCAGAGGTTGTATGGCCATCTGTCCCAGGGAGGGCTTGGATGGTGTCTTCCTCCATGGTAGAAGTAGGTTGGACTGGATGACCTCTAGGGTTCCCTTCCAACTCTAGGATTCTGTGATTCTCAGTTTACCAAGAACTGCACTTATGTCCCTCTGCTGCCACCTTTTCTGAACCTTCTCTCTTTTGCAGATGGAGTTGAATCGCGACGGCCAGTGGCCCACGAGTGCCTCGGAGAAGCTTTGCGGATCCTCCGGCAGATTATCAGCAAATATCCTCTGCTCAATACAGTGGAGACCCTGACTGCTGCTGGGACCCTCATCTCCAGGGTCAAAGGTGAGCAAAAAAACGGTCAGTCTGACCTTTATAGGACCAGTACCTTTCTGGTCCTTGCAAAAGTGGGTCCTTAGTGAAGCAGTTAGTTTCTTCCCAAAATGTCCCAGAAATTCCCAGGAAAATGTAGTCAACAGCAGTCTGGAATAAAAGGAAAGTTGGAAGAGAAACGTTGCTCTCATTCTGGAAACTGAGTGATTCAGAGCTTCAGTTGCCAGTCTCCCTGGCTTGGGGATGATGGGTGTTGTGCTCCAGGCCCTTATGCGGGAGGTGGGTCAAACTGACAAAGGATGGAACAAGGGAGTATTTGGGAAGCTATGTTTTAGCTGATTTTGTTTCTTAAACTATTTCAAGCCACCTTGGATCCCATTTTGGGAGAAAATCGTGTTATAAGTACAATAAATAAATAATGCTTCTATTATTTATTTATTATTAAATTATTATAATTATATTTTTGTTGTTGTTGTTGTTTATTCTATGGAAAAAAACATACACAGATCATCCCTTCCCAACCCATCTGAGAGGCAGCAGGACCTAGGAATTCTGCTGCACATCCCATAGGATCAGAGCTTGAAAAGGCTACTTTTTTGTACTACAACTCCCAGAATTCCCAGTAGCCATGCTGGCTTGGGACATTCTGGGAGCTGCAGTCCAAGAAAGGAACTCCTGCAAGCTTTAGCTAGAATACCTCTAATGCTATTCCTTATTTCTCTTTTTAATTCTAGGTTTTCATTATGAATCCAACAATGAAGCTGAAAAAAGGGAATTTGAGAAGGCCGTGGAGATGATTGCTGTTTCCTTCAGCAGCACGTAAGCAAATGGCTGGAGGAAAAGCCAGAGTTCCTTCAGATACATAAGAATGGGATATAAGTAAGAGAGAGGGTTCTGTAAGGTCATCCAATCCACCCTGCTGCCCTATTCAGGAAATCTAGAGCGAGAGCATCCCAAAGATGGACGTCCTCTAGGCTCCTAATACCCACTTGCACCAGTGGTTAAAAAAGCAGTAACTTTTGGGGCATGAAAAGTTCCTTGTAAAAAAAAAATAAATTAATTACAGTTGCAGTTCCAAAGGCTTTCTCCAACCAAAAGTAATCAGTCCTTGCAATGGTTACACTTGCAGTTTTTTTTAGGGCTGAGAAAGTTCCTTGTGTGTGTGTGTGTATATATATTAGGAATTAATTATAGTTGCAGTTCCAAAGGCTTTCTCCAACCAAAAGTAATCAGTTGCATGTTATACTTGCAATGGTTATACTTGCAGTTTTTCTCAGGGCTGAGAAAGTTCCTTGTTTGTATATATATATATATATATATATATATATATATATATTAGGAATTAGTTATAGTTGCAGTTCCAAAGGCTTTCTCCAACCAAAAGTAATCAGTTGCATGTTATACTTGCAATGGTTATACTTGCAGTTTTTCTCAGGGCTGAGAAAGTTCCATATATATATATATGGAATTAATTCCAGTTGCAGTTCCAAAGGCCTCCCGAAAGTAATTAGTTGCAACTTTAATACTTTTCTAGTTTTGAGGGATTGAAAAAGTCTTTCTTGGATCCTTTCCGCTCTTATAATAAGCCTTTCTCCCCTTTTTCCAGAGTCTCTGAATTCCTCATGGGAGAGGTAGACAGCAGCACCATCCTTTCGATGCCGCCCAGCGATCAGAACCAGGTGAGATGTGCCAGTTTTGCATGCCATCCTGGGGGGAAAGGAGATGGCCAGAAAGGCCTTCCCTCTGCCTGCTATATAGTCCTGATGAGGATGAGGATGAGGATGATAGAAGATTTTTGGAAGAACTAACAAAATGACAAATACTGTTTGACTACATACAGGGTGAGCAACTTCATTGTGTTTTATGGGACCATTTTTGGAAGTCTTGGGTCTCTCTGGGATCACGTAGACAGCCAAAAAAAGATTATCAATAATAATAATAATAGAAGATTTTTGGAAGTACAGGGTGGGCAATCTCATTGTGTTTCATGGGACCATTTTTGGGTCCCTTTGGGGATCCTGTGGACCAAAAAAGATTACCTAATAATCTGCCAATAAAGAGTTCCTAATCATCACCACCACCATCATCATCATCATCATCATCATCCACCTCTTTGAAACCTTCAAGGGCTGTCCTTGAAGACAACACTGTTGCCAGTCTGTGGCTGCATCTGCACTGCAGAATTAATCCCACTTTGACACCGCTTTAAGTGCCATGATTCCAGGCTGTGGAATCCTGGGATTTGTAGTTTGCTGTGGCAGCAGAGCTCTCTGATAGAGAAGGCTAAATATTTCACAAAATTACAAAATCCCAGAATTCCATAGTACTGAGCCATGGCAGTTAAAGTGGTGTCAAACTGGATTATTTCTGCAGTGCAGATGCAGTCTGTGTAAATGAGAAATGAGGACTTTATGGTCTGACACAGCACTAAGGTTGCTGCCACACTGCAGAATTCATGCAGTCTGATATCACTGAAGACAATAGTGATAAGAAATAAACTTCTTATAATTCTTTTAAAAATAATTATTGGTATAAGAAATAAAGAAAATAATAAGAAAATAAACTTCATAGGTGACTATTTTCCCCCTTCTCACTATCCCAGTCAATGGAAAATCTGTATGGAGGGATTACCGGTCAAGGGACAGAGATAATGTCCGATGGCTCTGAAGATTTCAGTTCAAGTGAGTCTGACCTTTATTGTGATTTATAGTTCTTTGGCATCTTTGCCATTATCCCAGTTAATGGAATTTATTTGTATTTATAGCTGTTGTGTGTCTTCAAGTGGTTTCTGATTTATGGCAACCTTAAGACAAACCTATCATGCGGTTTTCTTGGCAAGATTTGTTCAGAGGAGATTTGCCATGGCCTTCCTTGAGGCTGAGAGAGTGTGACTTGCCCAAGATCTCCCAGTGGGTTTTATGGCCGAGCTGGGAATCAAACCCTGGTCTCCAGGGTCTGTAGTTCAACGCTTAAACCATTACGCTATGTTTCTGCAAACTACTGTGGCACTTTGAACTCAATTTGCAGCAAATGAAACAAACTGAGGACAAAAGAGGGAGGAAGAGGGAGAGAAAAACCGGGACATTTTAAAAGCAGCTGGATTAATTGGGATTATCCTTGCTAAAGTGGGACAGTTGGAAGGCATACCATCCCACTTTTTCTATTACTTTTGCACTTTTAACTCATTTTGCAGCAATTGAAGCAAGCTAAGGACAAAGAGGGAAGGCAGGAGGAGGAGAAAGAAACTGGGACATTTAGAAGCAGCTGGAAAAGTGAGAAGGCAATGGATTAATTGGGACTATCAATGCCAAATCTGGACAGTTGGAGGGCATACCATCCCACTTTTTTATTACTTTTGCACACTTAACTCATGTTGCCGCAATTGAAGTAAGCTAAGGACAAAGAGGGAAGGCGGGGGAAGAGAGAGAAACTGGGACATTGAGAAGCAGCTGGAAAAGTGGGAAGGCAAAGGATTAATTGAGATTATTAATGCCAAATCTGGACAGTTGGAAGGTATGTGTATGTACCTACTGATAGCTAAATTGCTGGACTTATTTCAAGCCATGGCGTAAATGCACAAAATGGAAAAAGATCAGAATTTGCACAAGTGTCTTTATTTTATGTCCCCAACCTTCTTTGCTTCCTGTCTGTCCTGGGCTGCAGTCCGACTGTCGGCTGAAGAGGTGGATGTCCTTCTCCAGAAGTGTGAAGGTGGCGTGGCCTTTGCCCTCAAGTACGCCAAGAACATCTCCAAGTACATGAAGGACCTCATCTATTACTTGGAGAAGAGGACAACTCTGGGTGAGGAGGACGGAGAAGGCTTGGGTGGTGGGCAGGACAACCAAATCTGCATCCGCATTGCAGAAATAATGCGGGTTGACACCACTTTAACTGCCACGTCTCCATACTATGGAATTCTGAGAGTTGTAGTTTGCTGTGGCACCAGAGGTTTGCTCAGGTTCCAAGAGATCTTTGTGTCTTACGGTGATGATTGCAGAAAAGAAATTTGGAGAGGTAATCTTTGGACTGCAACTTCCATCTGTCCTTGCCGGCCACCATGCTCTTTGGGGCTGATTGGATCTATAGTCCAGCAACATCTGGAAGGCTGCCAAAAAGACACTTTAACATCCAGAGGCCAGCAAACTAGGTATTTTGGACTTCAACTCCCAGAATCCCCAGCTAGTTTGGCCAGCAGTCAGGGATTCTGGGAGCTGAAGTCCAAAACATCTGGAGGACCAAGTTTGGGAATTGCTTGTGCAATAGATTTTGCAAAACTAGTGCTTCAGCTGGTGCAATAGGTATCAACAAATAAGCAATGAAGAGAGGTGGGAAAGAAAGAAAATTATTATTATGGTATTATGATTACTATTATTATATTAATACTGTACAGTGAATCCTTGGTATCTTCTAGGGTTTGTTTCAGGGCCTTTGAATACCAAGATCTGTGGATACACAAATCCCGTTAAATATAATTTAATGTAAAGATGATGTCCCTTTTACAAAATGGCAAAATCAAGGTTTGCTTTTTTTGGGGGGAGTCTATATATATTTGGAATATTTTAAATATTTTAAACCCATAGATGTGTGAATCTGTGGAAAAAGAATCCATGGCTATGCAGGGCTGGCTGTATATTTATTTGTTTTAGTTATGGCACTCAGGAACGAATCATGTCCAATTAAAATAGGTTTTAAATTAAAATAGGTAATTGCAAACCGCAGAGTTTAAGAGTCCCTCTGCAGAGTGTTATTAGAAAGCTCTCTTTGAATAGAAAGTTTTCGAAGGACAACAAGTCATGCTAGTTTCCAGTGGCAGGGAGTTCCACAGACTCCTGGAAATGGGTGCCAAGAAGGCCTTATTAATATCCTTTTAATTTCCACCATATTCTGAGTCAGGGTTATCTGGAAATATGAAGCCACTCTCTCTCTCTTTTCCCCCTCCCAGAAATGGAGTTTGCAAAAGGACTTCAGAAGATGGTGAATACCTGCAAACAGACCATCACTCAGGAGGTACGGCCATTCCCTTGGACCTAGAATGCAATGCACTTATAATGCAGTTTGGGACAGAGAATTCAACATGTTGCCCAGGAAGAGAGACAGACAGACAGAAAGGCAAGCATCTCTTGGCTCTCCAAGGGTTCATCAGTTGCCACCTGGGGATGATAGGAATTCCTACCCAACATCACACCGTCCCACATTTTGCAGATGGAAACAGCGACGCATGTGGCCAATCAATATCAGAGACAAGATGGCAAAAGTTATCTATCTATCTATCGTCAAGTTATATATATATATATATATATATATATATATGTTATAAAAGTTATACATATATATAGAATCAAGAATGCAAAAGTTGGCTATATATATATGTATATAAGTTATAAAAATGAGAGAGAGAGAGAGAGAGAGTCAAGATGGCAAAAGTTGGCTATATATATATATATATATATCCAGACATAATATCAAGATGGCAAAAGGTGACTATAGGTATACATGTAAGATATAAAATGTACGTATATAGTCAGGATGGCAAAAGGTGACTATAGTTATATATATGTTATACAAGATATAGATAAATAGATACATATAGATGGCAAAATTTGACTATAGTTTTATATATATATATATATATATATATATATATATATATATATACATATACATTCATATATATATATGTGTGTGTGTGTGTGTGTGTGTCAAGATGGCATAAGTTATTAAGGAGGAGGAGCATATAGGAGAGGCTTGCAGCAGTTTGTCTGGCAAACTCCTCTCCTCTCCTTCCAGTGGTATTAATGAGGTGTAAATTACTTTTGCATTAAGAACTCAGTTTGCAACGTTTGAAGAAAGAAAATGGGCTGGAGGAGAGAGAAGCTGGGACATTTCAAAAGCAGCTGAGAAAGTGGGATGGCTGAGGAGCGATTGAGACTGCCTCTACCAAGCTGGGACAGTTAGAAGGCATGCATCCCACTTTTTCTACTACTTTTGCACTTTGAACTCAATTGCAGCAATGGAAGTAAAGCTGAGGACAAAGGGGGAAAGCGGGAGGAGGAGAAAGAAACTGGGACATTTTAAAATCCGCTGGAAAACACAGGAAGGCAGAGGATTAATTGGGACTCTCTCTGGCAAACAGTTGAAGGGCATGCATCCAACGTTTTCTACTGCTTTTGCACTTTGAACTCAGTTTGCAGCAATTGAAGGAAGCTGAGGACAGAAAAGGAAAGTGGGAGGAGGACAAAGAAACAGGCATTGTATGAACTAGACTCTCCATCTTTGGAGGTTTTTAAATTTGGATAGTGCACCTCTTGGGCGTGTTGTAGTTGTATACCTTGTGTGTCTTAGAATGCATCTACACTGTAGAACTAATGCAGTTTGACACCAATTTGACTGCCGTGGCTCTCTCCTACAGAATCCTGGGATTTGTAGTTTTGGGTGAATCCACACTGCAGAAATAATCCGATTTGACCCCACTTTTAAAATTGCCATGGCTTAGTGCTATGGAGATTTGGTGCCACAACAAATGACAGTTCCCAGAATTTCATAGCATTGAGCCGTGGCAATTAAAGTGGGCTCAAACCGGATTATTTCTGCAGTGCGGATGCAGCCTTTGAGAGGTACCAGCATGCTTTGGCAGAGAAGGTGATAGACCTTGTAAAACTATAAATCCCAGGCTTCTGTAGGATGGAGCTCAATAAAAGTCTGTGCTGCATTCTAAATTATGAAAGAAAAAGACTTTGGAGGCTGGAAATGATACAACAATGGATGGAATTTCCTAGAGTTCAAAATAGTGATGATGAGATTTGCTTCATTCATTCTTGCATGCAAGAACCATTTCCAAAATTTGCTTCCTGCCTTGTGAGATTCCAAGAGGTTTTGCATGTTTTTCGATAATTGTTTTATATGTAGGGATTTATTTATTTTTTAAGTCTTTGTGCAAAACATTTTTCTTTCTTGCACCAAACCATGGAAAGTCACACAAAACCCTCAAAATATTTTCACAAATCGAAGTTTTCTATTAAAAAGACCGCAAATCCCAAAAATACTCTGGACATCCTTTCTCACCAAGGGCTAGAAAATGTGTAAATTTTTAGTCTTTAAATCATTATGGCCCTTTGATCCCACTTTAATTGCCATTATGGCTCTTTATCTTGTGTAATCTTGGGATTTGTAGTTGGGTGAGGCACCAGAGAGAACCAGTGTGGTGTGGTGGTTTAAACATTGGATTATAATTCCAGGAGACCAGGGTTCGAATCCCTGCTTGGTCATGGAAACCCACTGGGTGACCTTGGGTAAGTCACACTCTCTCAGCCTCAGAGGATGGCAAAGGCAAACCACTTCAGAACAAATTCTGCAAAGAAAACTCCATGATAATATATTATTATTATTATTATTATTAGCCTCTCTCCATGGTTTGAGGTGGGGAACTACAACAAATCAACAAGGAGCAATATCAGTCAAACCACATTAATTACAACATGCAACAGTTTAAAAGGATAAACGAAGCTGCTAATAATAATAATAATTATTTATTTATTTATTACCTGCCTCGCCTCATTGATCGAGGTAGGGAGCAACAACAAATTAACAAGGAACAATATTAGTTTAACCACATTAATTAAAATATGCAAGTTTAAAAGGACAAATAAGGCTAATAATATATATATATATATATTCTTGCCTGCCTCTCCTCATAGATCGAGGCAGGGTGCAACAACAAATTAACAATGAACAATATCAATTAAACCACATTAATTAAAACATGCAACAATTTAAAAGGACAAATAAGGCATACCCATTTTAAAACAGTCTGTATTTAAAATTTAGCTTAAGGTCTCCATAAGTCAGAAAAGACTTGAAGGCACACAGCAACAACAACTACAATAACAACAACAACCACAAGGCTGTAGAGCTCCCTGGAAGAGAATTTGGCATATTTCATGAAACTACAAATCCCAGGGTTGTTCAGGATGGCACCATGACAGGGATCGAAGTGCTAAAATTGGGTTGTGTGAAAGATGAGAGTGATAGGGTGGGGAGATTAGATGTGATCTTGTGTGAACTGATCCCTTGCTGGTCCTTGCTCTGCTTTCTCAGCCCCACATGCCGTTTCTCTCCATCTATTCCCTGGCCCTGGAACAAGACCTGGAATATGCACTCAGCTCCCTTCATGCTGCCACCACTTTGCGGATGGAGACCTTCTTGCAGGTAAGCCTGGAAAGTTGGAGGAAACTGGTGTGTTTATTAAGAGGGTGAAAAGCAGCTGGTTGTGATACTCATTGGGATCTTTAGGTGTGATCTTGTGAGAACTACTGATCCCTTGGACCAGAGGAGTCCTGGGGTACCTTCCGCCTCTGCAGTTTAGCAGATGTTGACCATCAAGGTGTGCTGGAGGATCTGGACATTCCTAGAGAGAACCCTTCTCTAAGCATTTGTCAGCCCTCCAGTGCAATTCTGTGGTCAGCGTCTGAGAGATATTGACCATAAAGTTGTGCTGGGAGACCTAGAAATTCCTAGACAGGACACTTCTCTAGGCATTTGTCAGTCCTCCAGTGCAATTCTATGGTCAGCGTCTGGGAGACATTGATCATAAAGTTCTGGTGGAAAACCTAGAGATTTGTAGAGAGGACACTTCTCTAGGCATTTGTTGGTCCTCCAGTACAATTCTATGGTCAGCATCTGGGAGATATTGACCATAAAGTTGTGCTGGAAGACCTAGAGATTCCTAGAAAGGACACTTCTCTAGGCATTTGTCAGTCTTCCAGCGCAATTCTATGGTTAGCGTCCAGGAGATATTGACCATAAAGTTGTGCTGGAAGTCCTACAAATTCCTAGAGAGGACACTTCTCTAGGCATTTATCAGTCTTCCAGCACAATTCTGTGGTCAATGTCTGGGAGATATTGACCATAAAGTTGTGCTGGAAGACCTAGAGATTCCTAGAAAGGACACTTCTCTAGGCATTTGTCAGTCCTCCAGCGCAATTCTATGGTTAGCGTCCAGGAGATATTGACCATAAAGTTGTGCTGGAAGACCTAGAGATTCCTAGAGAGGACACTTCTCTAGGCATTTGTCAGTCCTCCATCCTAATTCTATGGTTAGCGTCCAGGAGATATTGACCACAAAGTTGTGCTGGAAGACCTAGAGATTCCTAGAGAGGACACTTCTCTAGGCATTTATCGGTCTTCCAGCAAAATTCTATGGTCAATGTCTGGGAGATATTGACCATAAAGTTCTGCTGGAAGACCAAGAGAGGACACTTCTCTAGGCATTTGTTGGTCCTCCAGCGCAATTCTGTGTTCAGTGTCCAGCAGCTGTTGACCATAAAGTGGTGTTGGGGGGCCTTGGCATTCCTAGAGAGGTGTTCTCTTATGTTAAAAAAATAGTGTATTTTTATTTGCAGTTTTTCTACATTCCCAAGAGTCCCGTGCCCCTAGCCCTAGCGAATGTTGGGGGGGGGGGAACCACTGTTTATACCACTCTTGCAAATGTTGCAAGCATTGTTAGGTCTTCCATCCACTGAATCGTCACGGGTGATGGAGAATTATCCTTGCAATACTGATGGTTTAAAAATGCAGTGAATAAATAGATGAAACTGGCCTGCCTTGCAGGGAGGATGTTGTAAAGATTTTGACTCTCCTTTCCCCCCCCCCCCCCCCTTTGCTGTTGGCTTCTCCTTCAGCCCCTGCAAATGAGGCGCCTGGAGCATGAGAAGCGTCGGAAAGAGATCAAGGATCAGTGGGGCCGGGCCCAAAGGAAACTGGTGAGGATCTGGGATTTGGAAGGAGAAGGGAGACAAAGACACTCTCTCAGCCTCAGAGGAATGCAATAGCACACCGATTCTGAACAAATTTTGCCCAGAAAACCCTGTAAAAGGGTCGCCTTGGTGGTGGTTGTGTGCTTCAAGTGGTTTCCGACTTCTGGCAACCCTATCATGGGGTTTTCTTAGCATGTTTGTTCAGAGAGGTTTGCCATTGCCTTCCCCTGAGGCTGAGAGAGTGTGACTTGCCCAAAGTCACTGTAGGGTCACCCATAAGTCAGAAACGGTCCATGACAACCAATATTCTTTTAATACGTATTGAATGTGTTTATTAAACCATTATGCATTAAATGAATAGCACACAAGACATTTGGAACATACTAAACCACATTTAAAGCAAACAGATTCCAATGAATAACTTAACAAAACTTGACACATCTACATATTTATATTAGCAACATCCATCTAAATGACAACAAATATTCTAACTGTTCTTATTGATTCAAACAAGATCATTGTTAGTATTAATAAGAACAATAATATTTATGATTACAATAGTGTAACAACTGCTGGTACAACAGCTGCTACTCATTGTTTAGCATTGGCATTTTTATCAATTGAAAAGGCTCTCAGTAAAAATAAGATGGCACCTGCATTCTTTGCCTGACAATCAAAAGAGAAGGGCTAGCCTGCACTGCAGAATTAATGCAGTTTGACACCGCTCTAACAGCCATGGCTCCATGCTGTGGAAATTTGGGGATTTGTAGTTTTGCAAGATACTTAGCTTTCTCTGTCCAAGAGTGCTGGTGCTTCACCAAACTACAAATCCTACGATGTAGGCATGGCCGCTAAAGTGGTGTCAAACTGCATCGTTTGGACAGTGTGGATGCACCCAGAGAAAGTGAAATAGTTCCCAAGACTACAGATCCCATGGTTCTGTAGCATGGAGCCATGGCAGTTAAAAGCAGGGTCAAACTGCACTATTTCTATAGTGTAGATGCCCCCAGAAAAAGCTAAATATTTTGCAAAACTGCAAATCCTAGGATTCGATGGGATGAAGCCATGGCAGTTTGAGTGTTGTAAAACTGCATTAATTCTACAGTGTAGATGCACCCAGAGAAAGCTAAACATTTTGCAAAACTATAAATCCCAGGGTTCTGTAGGATGGAGGCATGGCAGTTCAAGTGGTATCAAACTGCACCGTTTCTATGCACCCAGAGAAAGCTAAAATACTTCACCGAATCACCAGTCCTATGATTCCATAAAATGGAGCCGTGGCAATTAAAGTGGTGTCAAAACGGCATTATTTCTACAGTCTAGATGCACCCAGAGAAAACTAAATATTTTACAAAACTGCGAATCCCACGACTCTGTAGCATGGAGCCATGGCAGTTAAAATGGTGTCAAACTGCATCATTTCTGTAGCGTAGATGGTACACTCTGGGACTGGTTGTTGCTCTGGTGCTGATTCTGCTTCTTTCCTCCTCTTGCTTTGCAGCAAGAAGCGGAGAACAACCTGCGCAAGGCCAAGCAGACCTACATGCAGCGCTCGGAGGAGAGCGAGAAGGCCAAGCACGTGGCGGCCAAAGCGGAAGAAGAGCAACTGGGGTCTAGCGGAGGCATCGGGGGCCCTGGGACCACCACCACAAAGGCCCTGGACAAGAAGCGGCGCCTGGAGGAGGAAGCCAGGAACAAGGCAAGCGGCAAAAGGGGACAGGAGGGGGAGATGCACCCCTGAAATTGAGGGGTGCAATTCTTTTGGGGTAGGGGTTGGGGGGGCTAGAAGTCAATTCCGGCGAGCCAGCATGACATTGTGAGTGTTGCACAACTCTGGAGACTAGGGTTTGAATCCCAGCTCAGCCACAAGAATTACCTTTCTGTGAGTGTCTAATTTGAATTGAGAGCCAGCTTGGCATAGTGGTTTGAGCATTGAACTGTTACTCTGGAGACCAGGGTTCAATTCCCACCTCAGCCATTGAAACCCAATGGGTGACTTTGGGCAAGTCACACTCTCTCAGCCTCAGGGGAAAGCAATGGCAAACCTCCTCTGAACAAATCTCGCCAAGAAAACTCCTTAGGGTTGCCGTAGGTTGGAAACGACTTGAAGGCACACAACAACGACAGCAAACAAGTCCATTTCCATTGAATCCCATTAAGTGGGAGAAAGATGGGATATACATCCTTGAAATAAAAACAAATAAAAATATATATTTCATGTCCCCAAACTATCCAAAATGTCCTGGTAACACAGAAAAACACTCCAGTCCACTTTTGGGAATGAAGCATAGGGTGCATGCACACTGTTGAAATAATGCACTTTAAGTCTTGCAGCTCTGTCCTCTGGACTCCTGGGATTTGTAGTTTTTACAAAGTCTGGAGCCTTCTCTGCTGACTAGGGTTGGCGCTGCCCAAAAGATGCCAGGATTCTGGAGGATGGAGCCATGGCGGTTAAAAGGGGTGTCAAGCTGCATTATTTCGAAAATGTTGATGCACCCAAAGAAAGTTAAGTAGTTCGCAAAACTACAGAGCAACTGCAAGGAAATCAGTTTGGCTTTTGCAGAGATACTTTGTCTAAAATAGCAAGTGCATACCCTCTAACATTTTACAGGATGCCTTTGGCCAAGCAGCATCAGAGTGTGGTCAAGGTGGCAAAACACTCTCTCAGCCCCAGAAAACCCCATGAGAGGGTTGCCTTAGGGTCACCATAAGTTGGAAATGACTCAAAGGCTCTCAGCAATAGCTCTGGACTATTCAGGGAGCAGGAACTGGGCAGAATTGAACACAGAACAGGTCCACGTTTTGGGTGCCCCTGTCCTTGCCCCTCTTTACCACTCTGCATTTTTAACTCCTTGCCAATTCTAGGCGGAAGAAGCCATGGCCACCTACCGGACCTGCATCGCAGATGCCAACACGCAGCGGCAGGAGTTGGAGGACACCAAAGTGACCTCTTTGCGGCAGCTTCATGAAGTGGTCAAGCAGAGTGACCAGGTCATTAAATCGGTGAGTCAGGGATGCTCCTTCCCTCCTTCTTCCAAATATATATTTTCTTTACCACGAGGACTAGGAACTTGGCAAAGTGCAAAGGAGAGCTCAGTCTCATGACATCTGGACCCTGCTCTGGATGCGGTTTCTGGGCGCCTTGCCAAATTTCTGAGCAGAGCAGAAAAACACCAAAGGTTTGCAATTTGGGAAATGCAGAAAGTCAAATTTGTTTCTTTCCCTGGTGCTGAAAAGGCCAGAGTGCATTACTTTTAGATTAATCCCTTTTGTATGTTTTTAATTGTACTGTTATTTTAAATTGTAAACTGCTCTGAGTCCCAGATTTGGGGGAAAAAGCAGGATGAAAATAAATATAATAATAATATAATAATTGTATTGGCAACCCACACTTGGTGTCTCACCCTACACCAGTGGCATACCTGGCGTATTTGGCACCCGGTACGGCTCATTTTTTAATAAATGCCCCACACCATTTAATACATGCCCCACATTATTTTTAAATAATAGATGCCCCTTGGTGATTGCCTTTTGGATCATTCGTTCTCTCTCATTTGAATGGCTAGAGATCTAAATTTTGCAACAGCAATGTTCGTACATTTGTCTTCCAACAGCCAAAGTGAAAATGGGGGAAGCATACCTGCCAACATTTCATAGAGGGAAATTGGGACACATGTGGCTAAGCCATATCAGAGTAGGGTCAAGATGGTAAAAGTTATTAAGGAGGAAGAAGAGACAAGCGAGGAGAGGATACAGCAGTTTGTTTTTGCCTGCACCAACTGGGAAGGGCACAATTCATCCCTTTCCTCCTTTCTTCTCCTCAACCTCATTTACTGAGTGTCAACTAATTTTGGATTTTGAAATCAATTTGCAGCAATTGAAGTAAGCTGAGGATGAAGGACGAAGGTGGGAGGAAGAGAAAGACACTGGGACATTATAAGAGCAGCAGGAAGAGTGGGATGGCAGAGGATTAATCGGATTAATTGGATTAATTGGGACTGTCCCAGCCAAATCGGGAATGTTGAAGGGTCTGTTCCTCTTGGTCCCTAGGCCACCATTTCTTTCTACCAAATCATGCACATGCAGACGGCGCCGCTGCCCGTCTACTTCCAGACGCTGTGTGAGAGCAGCAAACTCTATGATCCCGGGCAGCAATATGCCTCCCATGTCAAGCGGTTGCAGCGGGAAGATGAACCGGAGGCTCAGTACGACTTTGAGCCCTACGTCTCCCAGAACAACTGGTAAGGTGGCGAGTGAGAATCCAGCAGGTTCCTGGACTTCTGTCCAGTCCTGAATCCAAAATCAGGCTCATGGGTCTATCTTGATTCTTGCTAAACCTTGAGGTCCAGGAGTGGGAATCGTGTGGATTGCTAGACCCAATACTCCCAGCACAGTCGGAGTGACGTATGCTGGGAGTTACAGTCTGGCAACTCTTGGACGCTTTTTCCAGGTTGGCCAAGTACTGAAAGGCTGCCTTTTTGACTTAGAACATGGAAGGGTTAGCTACATATATCTCATATAGAATTAAAAGATTGGGAAGAGCCCCTTTTAGCAAAGATTTCTCTCTTAATTTCCATACAGGAAATAGCTTCTTTGTGTCTGTTTAGGGACGTTATCACACGTGGGCCACAAAGCGATAATAAAGTGGAAATGAGAAATCCCAAAAATAAACCGAAAATAAACCTTGATTCCGCAAATGGCTTTCACACGTAATTACCTTAAATGCAAAATTACAGTAAGCGCATTTAACGTTCACACACAAGTGAGAAAAGCCCTCGCCACGGCTGGCGGATGTTGTTTTTGTCACTTCCTTTTCCCCATTTCATCATTGCTTTGGCCCCGTGTTTTGGCCCCAATTGTGTTCCTTCACAAACCCCACATCAACCACGGCCCGATATCTCTAGTAAAAGACAGATATATTTAGAAAGACGAAGCAGAGAGGCTCATGTCTGGCCGGCAGGTTTGTCACCCAAGCAAAACCGGAAGTAAACGTAATAAGGAGACGCTGCCTCAATGACCCATGGGAAACCCTGCGGAACCATGGGAAAATGCGGGGAAATGCTTCCAAATGCGCATTTGCTTTTCACATTACGGTTAATGCGAAATTAACTTAATTTCACATTTGCATTTCCTCAAAACAACTGAATTTCAAAAGATCTTGGTTAACACCAGTTTCTGTCCACTTTCTGTCCAGTTTCTGTGCAACATCGTGTGAAAACGCGAGGCACAAATCCAGTTTTTGTTTGGGATTTATGTGGATTAACCAGCAGATTTGCCCCGTGTGATAACGTCCTAAGTCTGATTTTGGCCAGGAAATCTCTGGGTCTGAGACAGTCCTGAACTAGGAATCCTATGGTGCAGAGTTGGGAAGAGATCCTTTTTAATTTGGACTGTAACTCCCAGAATCCTTCTCCCCAGCCAGCAGTGGTCTCTTGAGTTCCCTTGCACTCCCATGACTCTCTCTTTGCAATAGGTCTCCCCTCAGCCGGGCACGGAAAGGCAGCTACAGCGGCAGTGAATTTGCCCAAGCGGGCAGCCTGGATGCAGCCAGCAAAGATGGGGCGACCCACATAGAGCGGCGAGGTGAGGACTCTGCAAGTGTATTTGTGTCTGTTTGTTTCATGCCTCCTCCTTTGCTGGGATCCTCCTTTTGCATCCCACCTAGCATTCCACAACTGTGCCAAAAATTCCCCGTTTTGCAGCCAAGATAAATTCTGCAACCAGCTGTGCAAAAGCGCTGGTAAGTTCAGGACCAACAGAAGGAAGGACTTCCTCAAAGAACCTGAAATGAAGGAAGGGATTTGGACTCAGGAGCAGAGCTTGGAAAGCTGCCTTTGAAAGGGGTCTGCCTCACTCACCATGGCATTTTGCAGGAAATTCATTGCTCTTATTCATTTGGCACAGGCCAAAATGTCTGTGTTCCCCACCAGCCTGGCATCATCCTGTACAGGGGACGCAGACCAATAACCTCAGACTGGATGCCAGTCTGGCAATTTCAGCCCAAACCTGGCCCAAAAGGCCATTAGCGCAGTCCAAAAAGACCAGCTGTTTGCCGTGGAGTTTCTTGGAAACTCCACTGTGACAGCCGCCAAACCGCATAGGCACGTGCCCGCTTACCCGTTGCTGCCACCACATTACCTCTGAAGGTCCAGTCATGGCCTGTGATGTTGCAAGTGGACACCTGGCCATGGAGCTGGAGCCAGGTGCCATGTTCCTGCCCTTAGGACCCATGGCGGGGGTCTTCAGAGGGAATGTGGCAGGTAATGGGGTGCACAGTGGCTCCACAATACGTGTGAACACCCACCTCTCGCCGCTCCAGCCAGGGGTTGGGAATGGGTCAGAACCACAGGAAGGATACCACAAGGTTGGTCCATGGTATCCTGCCCACATCTATAGGCTCACTGTGATACTTAGAGCCTTATCTCATGAAAAGAAAATGGAAACGAAGCCGGAGCCGGAGAGTAGCGACTTTCTCCATACCTTACTGCACAACGTTGCAGCGCCTCAGTTCTCTTTCCATGGGAGACGGTTTTAAAAGCGCCTCTTTTTTCCAGTGGGAAAAATCTGTTTGACAAAAGGCATGCTTTTATGGCTGTCTTCTGCGAGAAAACAACTGAAGCTCTACGACATTGTGCGGGAGGGGGCTTCCCATTCTTGGATTTTTGCATCCTGTGAGCCCGAGTGGGTCCTTCCCCAGCTGTGGTCCTACCATGCCATACCATGGTGACCTCCAGATGTGTTGGGTTCCAGTTCCCACCATGCTGCCTCATGTATTATGGGAGTTATAGGCTGGGATCCAGCTGTGGATTTTTTTAAAAAAAATGTACTTTCTTGGAAGTTGTGCGAAGGCGGCATCCTATTTAGATTGCATAAGCATAATGACACCAACGTGAGCCATTGCACAAGCCTAGGAGCTTCTGGAAGGGCAGTCTTTAACAGTTTTGGTGGTGAGATGGCTCAACCTTTTCTCTTCCACTGAGGAGCGCATGGCCATCTTTGGTGCCATAGCAAGCCAAGGAGCTCCAACTACAATAGCTAATTTCATGCTACACAAGGGGTGAGCTGGATCCAGCACATCTTGATGGCTCTGGATCAGTGTGGGAGAGGGGAAATTTGGCTCTGGACACAAAGAATGGGACCGTGCCTGAAATCCACAAAATACTACGTGTGCCACTTGTGGTACCACTATAACAAACCCTGTCCTGTGATTGGCTCCTCAGGTGGGCGGGGTCACCAGGTGCACAAGTCGTGGCCGACCGTGATCACGGAGACCAAGGGCGGCCTGGAGGCCCGTGCCACGAGCTCAGGTAGCCAACCGTGCAACATGCAGGTCCTGCTAGACGATTGCACAACTGTTGCACACACTCACACATTAAACCTTGTCACAGAATTTCTTCACAACCCCCTCAATCAGTTTATCGTGTCCATTTAAATGTCTTCTTTCTCTGCTTTTTTAAAAAATAGGAATGTAATCCTTTACTATCACCCTTTCTAGTTCTAGGGCTGAGCCAAACCACTGCACCTAGCGTTCCCCTTGGGGACTTGCATCTTCATCAATAGTCTTGTTGTTGTTGTGTGCCTTCAAGTGGTTTCTGACTTAAACCCTATCCTGGGGTTTTCTTGGCAAGATTTGTTCAGAGGAGGTTCGCCATTGCCTTCCCCTGAGGCTGAGAGAATGTGACCTGCCCAAAGTCACTGAATGGGTCAATGTAGGGTCACCCATAAGTCAGAAATGGTTCATGACAACCAATATTCTTTTAATACATAGAGAATATATTTATTAAACCATTATACATCCAACCATTATGAATCCAACCATTATGCAACCAATATTCTTTCTTTCTTTGCTTTATTAAAAAAAATAGAATATAATCCTTTACTATCACCCTTTCCAGTTCTAGGGCTGAGCCAAACCACTGCACTTAGCGTTCCCCTTGGGGACTTGCATCTTCATCAACAGTCTTGTTGTTGCTGTGTGCCTTTGAGTTATTTCCGACTTATGGCAGCCCAAAGGTAACTCTATCATGGGTTGTTGTTGTTGTTTTTGGCAAGATTTGTTCAGAGGAGACTTGCCATTGCCTTCCCCTGAGGCTGAGAGAGTGTGACTTGCCCAAGGTCTCCCAGTGGGTTTCATGGCTGAGCTGGGAATTGAACCCTGGTCTCCAGAGTCGTCATCCAACACTCAGACCACTATCTCTTCCAGCAGGCCTTCCCTGACCGATCGATTGATCGTTCCATGATGTAGGCTGCCCTTTTTCATCCCATGATGCCTCATTTTAATTTGTTTAATTTAGTTAATTTTATTCATTGAATGTATTTTACGATGCAGTGTTAGTTTTAATTGGGAGTAAGGGGATCATGCTATTTTATCATGTTGTTTTATAGCTGTATTGTTGTCTTTTTATGATTGTTACCCGCCACGATCCTTTGGGGAGAGGCGGGCTATAAATAATAATAAAAAATATTTATTATTGATACCATGCTGGTTGTCATAAATGGCCTTATGTGTGCGCAAAGCTAAACTGTGTAGTTTCATAATCCCTGAATACACCTAGGGGGAGTGCCATTATAGGGAGGAAGGCAGGACATAAATGAAAATAATAATAATAATAATAATAATAATAATAATAATAATAATAATAATAATAATTGTGGCATTACAGCATGTCGATTGCATAATTGATGTTGATGTGGCATTACAGTGTCTCCGTTGCACAATGGTAGCCAATGGAGTGACTGATGGGCCATGCTCCAATGTGCAATGGGGACTGCAACTCTGTAGACCAGGGTTCAAATCCCGGCGTGGCAGTTAAAACCCATTGGGTGACCTTGAGCAAGCCACACTCTCTCAGCCTCAGGGAAGACAATGGCAGACCTCCTCTGAACAACTCTTGCCAAGAAAACCCCAACATAGGGTGGCCTTAGGATTGCCATAAGTCAAAAACGACTTGACAGTACCCAACAACAACAACAGGTTTTTGCTGTGTTTCTGCAATGCTACAGATTTGTAAAATGACCCAGATGGTGTTGCAGGATCTTGGCCTGCAAACTGAGGTTTTTAGTGGGATGGGGAGGGAGAAAAAAGTGGGATTGAAAGAGCATCTTCTGCACTTTACTTGCGCTCTTAAGTTATCTTGGTTACTTGCAACTACAAACTGGTAGCTAACTTTTTTTAATGAACCCTTTCCCAGCTGGAAGCAGAGTCAATCCAGGATGATTCTGGATGGGAATAGCAGCCACACGAAATACTTCACTGAGGAAGGAAACGAGGGAGGGAGGAGGGCAGGAAAGCCAGAACATTTCAAGAAAAAGTTTGGGTGCAAACCTGGGCATATGCAGATAAATATGCAGTTTGGGTGCAAACCTGGGAATATGAAGGTCAAACCTATACAAGAAGAACTGGAAACTCTTACTTCTCCCTTTTGGGATGAACGCCAGGGTGATAATTTGAACCCCAGACCCAATTCTCACTAGCTGTCCCAAGAACTTTAGGAATTTCTCGCCCCAGGAGATTCTCTAAAGCTCTAGTTTGAGCACCTTTTGGAAGATTCTTGAATTTTAATTCTTGAAAGATTCAGATTCAGATTATTATTTTGAAAGATTCTTGAATATTCAGATTCTTGAATCTGAATAGAGTCTGGGAATTTTCCGCTGGACAGGCGCGACGCAGAGGCCATCCACACTGCAGAAATAATCCAATTTGACACTACTTTAACTGCGTGGCTTCATCTTGTGGAATCCTGGGATTTGTAGTTTCTTGTGGTGCCAGAGTGCTCTGACAGAGTAATGCTAAATGTTTCACGAAATGACAGTTTCCAGAATTCCATAGCATGGAACCATGGCAGTTAAAGCGGTGTCAAACTGGATTATTTCTGCAGTGTGGAGGCAGCCCCTGACATCTGTGTTGCTCTCTGATAGGAGGGTAAATTTCAATTGAACATTAAAAGGAACTTCTTGACATCTGGGACTGTTTGGCAATGGAACCAATTGCCTAAAAGGGTCTCTGTCTCTGGACATCTTTAAAAAGAGGCTGGACATCTCCCTGCTGGAGATTTTTGCACTCAGTGTGGGTTGGACTCCATGGCCTCTGGGGGTCCCTTCCAACTTTATGATTCTATATTATTGCCTGTATATGTACCCCCTCGCTCTAGCTCGCAGCCTTTCCAAATTTTATTTGACCTTTCTTAACACTGAGGTTCTTTCTTGGGCAGGTGAGTTCCCCCCAAAGTACCAACCGTTGCCTTCCAATGGATCGTTGTCCCCTGGAGATGATGCTGATGGAAACTCCCCGTTGTTTCAGCAGAGTATGTATGGGTGCTAAGCTCTGGAAAAGGAGGGAAGGTGCTGGGAAGAAAGGGAGGAAATTTAGAGCTGTCTGACCAGGAGCATCCTTCTTTGGAGGTTTTTAAACAGAGGCCAGATGATCATCTGTTGGGCGTAATTTGATGGTGTCTTCCTGCATGACAGAAGCGGGTTGGACTCAGTGGCCTTTTGGGGGTCCCTTCCAACTCTAGGATCCTATGATTCTATCCTAGGCCTTGGGATTTCCAAGCTACAGCCTATGGAGTGTACCTGGTGTCCTGATTTGGCAGAGACAAACTCAGTTAATCCTCTGCATTCCCACTTTCTCAGCTGTGTTTAAAATGTCCCAGTTTCTCTCTCCTCCTCCCACTTTACTCCTCAGCTTATTTCCATTGGTGCAAAATGAGTTCAGAATGCAATTGTGGTTTGCACTCAGTTAAATCAGCATTGGCTGGGGAAAGGAAGAGGCAGAATCTTGCTCTTCCCAGGAGCCTCAGGTCAAAGCAAACTGCTGCCGCCTTTCCTCGCTTGTCTGTCCTCCTTCACTAAATCACTTTTGCTCTCACCTTTACATCTCCCATCCAAACGCCAGGTATTAACGAAATGAGCCCAGGGATTTCCACTGCCACTGGCCCCTTCCGACATGTTGGCTTGTCCAAAGCGGCCCAGACTCACCGGCTGAGAAAGCTGCGCACCCCATCCAAATGTCGCGAGTGCAACAGCTATGTCTATTTCCAAGGAGCTGAATGTGAGGAGGTAAGGAGGAAGGCCAGATGCTTTGGCTTCTTACAAATATATATATATATATATAGAGAGAGAGAGAGAGAGAGAGAGAGAGGGAGGGAGCAATCTCCTGTGGAAATATTATTGGATTGGGGGGGCATGGTTGATGGAAGAGTCTGAAGGGCAGCAAATAAGTAGAGCTAAAACACTGAGGTGCATTCAATGAATGCATTTTTATTATATGCAATGGGTATTATTATTATTATTATTATTATTACTATTACAGTGGGCGCTCGATATCTGCTGAGGTTTGGTTCCAGGACCTCCCCTTGATACAAAAATAAGTGGATGGTCAACTCCCATAGAATACAATGACATAGAAAATATATTGCTTTTTTGGAGGTGGGGGGGAATCAGAATATTTTCAAGCTATGGATGGTTGAATCTGTGGATGCAGAATCCATCAATATGGAGGGCCGATTATAATCAAGTAGCATGTCTTTTAAAAATATATTAAAAACCCATAAATGTTTTCATAAGCCAATCTTGGGGAATAAAAACCTGCAGTAATGGAATACAAGGCATTCTTCCTCTGTTTTGATAGCAGTGGGAATGCCTCTTTTAATTACAACCCCCCAAACTATTACTGGTACATATTTTTTATTATACAATACGGTGTTTTTAGACTTTTGTGTTTAGACTTTGTTTTTAGACAAAGCTGCTTTGGGTCCTAGTTTTGGGAGAAAAGTGGGATGATGATGATGATGATGATGATGATGATGATGATGATGATGATGATGATACAATGGGCCCTTGATATCTGCTGGTTTTTCTGCTGGTTTTTGGTTCCAGGACCCCCCCAATCCAAAATCTGTTGGTGCTCAAGTCCCACAAAATACAATGGAAAGTAAAATGGTGAGACCCTTAGATAAGATGGCAGCATCAAGGTTTGCTTTTTGGAATTTAGTTGGCCCTCCATATCCACAGATTCCTTATCCACGGATTTAACCATCCACGGATTGAAAATATTTAAAAATGTATCTACATTCCAAAAATCAAACCTTGATTTTACCATTTTATATAAGGGGCACTATTATATTCTGCCGTTGTATTTAATGGGACTTGAGAGATTTGGTACCCATGGGGATCCTGGAACCCCAAACCCCAGTAGATACCGAAGGACTACTGTGTGTGTGTGTGTGTGTGTGTGTGTGTGTGTGTGTGTGTGTGTGTATATATATACTGAATCCATGCATAAAGAATCCCTGGAAATGGAGGAATGACTGTATTATTATTATTATTATTAAGATGGCACCCAATGCAACACGTGTGCATATCAGCTGGCATTCACGATTGTAGTTTCGAAGGTGCAACCTGGAGTGCAGAAAAGGTGCCACTGCTTTTGTCCCTGGTTTTTAGGCTTCCTGCTGGGACATCTGGTGGCCACTGCAGGAATAGGATGCTGGGTTATAGAGTCCTTTTATTTTGATCCTGCACTTAAGGAATTCCATTAGGATAGCCAAATGGATCACCTTCACCCCAGTCAAATATACATGCTAAGTGTGTAAAGAGAAGTGGTGAGGAGTTTATAACTGACCTGATTTGGAGCACTCCAGATGTTTTGATCTTTCAGCTCTCACAATGCTTCAGGGTTAGCTAGGGCCAGTGGGAATAACAACCCAAAAACATCTGGAGGGTACCTGGTTGGGAAAGGCTGTTGTAGAGCCTTAACAAAAAGTTTTTTTAAGAAGTGGCAATGCTAGAACAAACCATGCAAGGTTTATCAAAAAATGAGCAAAGGTACATTAGTTGTCCTCATCGGCATCATTTGCAAAAATTAACTTTTTGTGAGTGTGTCATTTGAATCTAGAGCCAGCTTGGCGTAGTGGTTTGAGCGTTGAACTGTGACTCTGGAGAACAGGATTTGATCCCCACCTTGGTCATTGGAACCCAGTGGGTGACCTTGGGCAAGTCACATTCTCTCAGCTTCGGAGGAAAGCAATGACAAACCACCTCTGAACAAATCTTGGCAAGAAAACCCTCATGAATGAAGTCTTAGGTTGCCAGAAGTTGGAAATGACTTGAAGGCACACTGCAACAACAACAAAGTCAAATGGAACTTGAGTGTGCAGGTGCAATCAGAACTTTTCTGCCTTTGGGAGTGGTTATGGTCTCACACATCTGTTGTGCCCCAAAGATGAGGAAGCTGTGTTTTGTGTCTGTTTTGCTGCTTTTGCATTTCCCTATTCTTCTTCTTTTCTCTCTGTCTGACCCCATGCCATCTTGTCCTTTTGCAGTGTTACCTGGCCTGCCACAAAAAGTGCCTGGAGACACTGGCCATCCAGTGCGGCCACAAGAAACTCCAAGGAAAGCTGCAACTCTTTGGCCAGGACTTCCTGCAGGCCTCTCGCATGAGCCCCGATGGCATCCCCTTCATTGTCAAAAAGTGTGTCCTGGAGATTGAAAAGCGTGCCATGAAGACCAAGGTGAGGTGCCCATGATGGGGACGGAGAGGGGAGAATGGCAGAGCCGAAAATCTCAGGCTACAGTACAGGTTGAGTCTCCTGTATCCTGTCTTTCAGAATCCCCAAATTCATAATAACTCCAAACACCATGGAGCGTTCATGGGTTCATGGTGTTTTCATGGTTCATGGATGACTGAGATAGTGACCACCTCTGCTTTGCTGAGATAGTGACCACCTTTGCTGGTTCAGTGTAGATCAACTTTGTTTCAAGCACAGCATTATGAAAAATATCATGTATAAAATTACCTTCAGGCTGTGTCTATAAGGTGTATAGGAAACATAAGTTAATGTCATGTTTAAACTTGTGTCCCATCTCCAAGATATCTCATTATATGCAAATACAGGTGTTCCAAAATCCATAAATAAATAAATAATCCAAAATCCAAAATACCTCTGGTCCCAAGCATTTCAGATAAGGGAGACTTAATCTGTCATGTTCCTTTGTCACCTTATTGATCAAAAATGATTTCTGATCAATCAGGTGGCAGGGGAACAGGACTGAACTCTAGTAGATCTTGCAAAACATCCCATAGAACCTATATTAATCTGTATTATAGAATCACAGAGTTGGCCTCCGAAGCCATGGAGTGCAATCCACCACAATGTTGGAACACCAGCTAAGGTATAACAATATCACAGTAAAATCCTTTAAAATTCTAAGTTAAAAATATAAACCCATTAAAAACAGACCAAAGCAAACATCTCAATTAGAAGCTGTGGTTGTTGTTGTTGTGTGCCTTCAAGTCATTTCCAACTTACAGCAACCCAAAGGGGGACCTATCATTTATGCCCATGCCCACCCAGTGGGTTTCATGGCGGAGGCGGGATTCAAACCCTGATCTCCAGAGTTGTAGTCCAGCATTCAAACCACTATGCCATGCTGGTCAGAAACAAAGCAACAACAACAGCAAGGCTTCATTACTGGCAGGAATGGCATTAAGTATATAAAAAAAAATCTGATTATTTTTGGCCCCATCCTATCCCTGAAATGCAACCCCCAATAACTTCTCTGCAACTGAATCTGACCTGAAAAAGGCTCCCCATTTTTGAGATGTCACAGATCTTAGAGTGCTGCTACTGGCCAGTGTAAACCCTCTTGCACTTCATGGGCAAGCAGCTAGAATGGCTAAAAGGCAACCATGCCCAAGGGCTACCAGGAGCAGCTGGCTCAAGCCTGGTCCAGCCCCAGATTCTTCTTCCAAGCCTGTGTTCTCTATCTCCTGCAGGGCATCTATCGTGTCAATGGGGTGAAAACCCGGGTGGAGAAGCTATGCCAGGCCTTTGAGAATGGAAAGGAGCTGGTGGAGTTGTCCCAGGCTTCTCCCCACGACATCAGCAATGTCTTGAAACTCTACCTGCGACAGGTGAGGTATCCAGGATCCAGGGTGGTGCGTACATATGTGTGCATGTGTGCAGGGTTTGACTCTTGACTCCAGCTCTCTGTTTTTCTAGTGTCCATCCAGCATTTGGCAAAAATGTATATATTATTTATTTATTTCCAGGATTTATATTCTTCCTTTCTCCCACAGTGGGATTCAAGGCGGGTTACAGAGAGAGAGAGAGAGAGATAAAGAGAGATTTTAAATTTCAAGTATCTTGGGATGGGGATGGGGATACAAGTCCCAAGCTTCACACTTTGTTGTAAGTTACTTCTTGTGTTCCTTTTTCTTTCTTTGATGGCATTTCTCCTGAATACCGTGATTCCTGTCTGCTTTCCAGCTCCCAGAACCCATCCTGCCGTTCCGGATGTACAACAGCCTGATGGGGTTGGCCAAGGAGAGCCTGCAGGGGGGATCTGAGGGGGGCAAGGCCACAAAGAGTGTGGCTGAGATGGTGGACAAAGGAGCCGAGACGGAGAAAGCGGTGCTGGTGCTGGTGTCCAAACTGCGAGAGCTGCTGAAGGAGCTTCCACCGGAGAACTTGGCCACCATAAAGTTCATTGTGCAGCATCTGAAAAGGTAGGTCCTTGCTTGGGTCATGGACCTGCACTTTCGAGGCAGATGGAAATCATCCGGGAACCCAAGCATTGAAATATGGGGACTTCCAATTTGCAGAGAACTGCCTGAAACTGAAGAAAAACCCAACCAAATTCACCGTGGTCCAACTCTTAATGGGCCAGTCAATCAATCAATCATTGATTGATTGATTGATCTTGATGGGCAGCAGCTACTCTCCAGGGTTTCAGGGAGGATTGCAGAATCCAAGGGTCCAAGAGTTGGTGGGGTCCTAGCTGATATTTTTGTACTTCAGCTCCCAGAAGCCCTAGCCAGTTTGGCCAACAATCAGGAATTCTGGGAGCTGAAGTCTAAAACATCTGGAAGACCAAAGTTTGGGAAACACTGAGCTAGAGCATGCCCAGCGGGGAGCTGTCTAGCCAACTCCAGACAGTTCTTGGTCATTCACAGACGGATAATCCAAAAAGCTGGAATGAATGAGAGACTAACGGAGTGATGGAGATGCTTCCCAAATGCTCCCTAGTTACATCCTTTCCCAAGTTGATCCCCCCCCTCCTCCCAATAAGTGACTGGACCACAACACCCATTATTCCCAAGCCAGGGATGCTGGCAACTGAAGCTCTGAATCACTTAGGACGTTATCACACGGGGAGTTGCGGGGAGAAAGTGGAAATAAACAGGACGAGCGGAAGACTTTAATTTATGGGATTTGTCCCGTTCCGCCTCGTCTGATAACTAAATTCGAATTTAAAAGGGGGTTAATTCAAACAAAAACCTGATCTTTTCATTTCCTCAAAAATCCCGAAAATGGAAAGATCAGGTTTTCGTTCGAATTAACCTCCTTTTAAATTCGAATTTAGTTTGCAGTTTACCGGACTTGGAATCTTATTTTCAAGCATGCTCTTTGGTGTGGATTCAAGAATGGATATTACTCAAAGACAAAAGGTTATTAGATATAGAAGGGCATGATTTAAGATTTGGATGGCACGCGTACCTATGGTACAAAAAAGATAAAATACATAAAGACTTTTGCCATCATATAATTAGAAGAGCCCTAATAAGAACTTGGGAGAAGGTGAAGCTAAAATTCTATCGGGGATTACCAGGGTGGCTCTCACCACAAGAGGCACTTTTAAGCAGATTTAGGCAAATCAGAAATTGGCTGAAATATGATGATATTGTAACTATAGATGGGGGAAACGGGGCTTATGTGTTGAAAGAGCTCAACGAGATACAAATTATAGATCCTAACTTTACATGGTTCCAATTCTATCAAATTCAGGATATCTTTAAGCAGGATATGAAAAAATATGGAATTTATCTGATGAAAAATGAATTAGATGACATTTTGCTAACAAATAAACCAAAAGTAATAGCCAGGTTATATGGTACATTAATCTCTAGGAAACTGGAAGAGGACCAGGTAAAGGATCATATGGTACGTTGGGCGAGTGATATTGGTTCTGAAGTATCTTTGGAGTCGTGGATCAAGGCAAGATCTGTAACGTCCCAATTAATAATTAACCAAAATTTGAGAGAAAATTATTTTAAAATGGAAACAAGATGGTATTTTATGCCAGCCAGATTGTCTAAAATGTATAATAATAACAATAGTATATGCTGGAAATGTCATAGAGATTATGGATCTTGGATACATATGTGGTGGAAATGTCCTAAGGTAAGGGAATTTTGGCGCTCCATCCATGACGTAATATGTGAAATAATGCAAATTTCTTTTGATAACACACCGCAGTTATATTTGTTGAACATGATTCAGGAGAAAGAAATACGAAAAAGGAAAGAAGTCTGGAAGCCTTTACTTTATATGGTGACGGTAGCTAGGATACTTTTGGCTAGAAATTGGAAGGCGGATATAATACCTACGGTGGATACTTGGTTAGACAGACTATTAGAAATAGCGGAATTGGACAAAAGGGATGAGAGAGCAGAAGGTAAATCTAGAAATGAGGTAAACACAAACTGGGAACTGCTCTATACCTTCTGCAGGAGAAGATGGCAAACTGGATAGAGTTAGTTTTCTGAAAAAATAAGAATACACGGGGAATTATTTTGGGAGGCAAGATGAAATTGGGTTATAAGAATATATAGTGCAATCTAGAAGTGGATTAAAAATTTGACTTTTTACGTTATAGCAATCGACATGTGGATACAGTTATGTGCTTAACATTAATTTAGGTCAATTCTAATTTAAATTAATTACTTAATGGACTGTTGTACAAAATAACTATACAGTAATAGGCTTAATAGTGGGGAATGATGAAGTAGGAGATGATGTATTGGTCAATTTAAATGGGGGTGATTAGAATCTAGTGAAAAAACCTAACGATTTTGGTTTGTATATGATGAGCTTCTATCAGAAAAATTGTTCTGTTTTGCATTCTTTTGTTGTATTTTAATTTGATAATAAAATTAAAAAAAAAATTCGAATTTAGTTATCTGACGAGGCAGAACGGGACAAATCCCGTAAATTAAAGTCTTCCGCTAGTCCGGTTTATTTCCACTTTCTCCCCGCAACTCCCTGTGTGATAACGTCCTTAGTCCAGTTTGCTGAACTGAATCAACATTTCTCTTCCAAGTTTTCGCTGCACTGCAGAAATAACCCAGTTTGATACCAGTTGGCTCAATGCTATGGAATGTTGGGATTTGTAGTTTTGTGAGATACTGAGCCTTCTCTGCCAGAGAGCTTTGGTGCCACAACCAACTGCAAATTCCAGGAGTCCAAAAGGTGGAGCAGTGTAGTTAAAGCAGTATCAAAATTCTGCAGCAGCAGCAGGGATTTTCTCTCTCTAGACTGTTGTGAGCGTGGAGCTAGCCAGGATTTCCAGTTTCTTCATGTTTTCCTTTCCTCAATTTCTACTTGACTGATTGATTGATTTCATCTGTTGATACCTGGCCTTTCCTTCTCCCTCATCCCTAAATGGGACTCAGGGTAGTTGATAAAATGAAAGAATCCTAGGAGTTTATCAACAGGAGGCTAAGTGCCCAAATCCCATACAGAAACTGGATTTAGATTCTGAGAATATCCCGCAAAAGCTGGATTGTTTTCAGACACATCAGGAGCATTGAGCATTAATCTGACATTAACCTGCACAAAAAGTAGACAAAATGGCTGCTTTTTACTTTCGGGGAAATCCTGAAAGTAAAAAGCGGCCTATTTTGTTCAGGGGTTCCAGCTAGAGCAGCCTTAGCCTCTTTTGCAAGACATCCAAAGAAAGAGAGCGCACCACCTCTCTTGGCAATTGCTTCCAATGGCCAACCACTCTTGCCATCAAAAATTGGTTCTGATGTTCAATTGAAATCTACCTTTCAGCAATGAAAACCCCTTAGTCCTGGTCCTTCCCTCTGGGGCAGCCCTTGAGGTATTTAAACATGGCTCTCATGTCCACACTTAACCTTCTCTTTTCCCAGCTAAACATCCCCAGGTCCCTAAGTCTCTTTCCGTAGGGCTTTGTAATTTCCAGACCCTCCACCATTTTGGTTTCCCTCCTCTGGACACGCTCCACCTTGAACTGTAGTGACTGTTCTAACTGTTTGCATTGCCAAAAAGAAAAAGAACGCGCGAGATCAGAGTCTCTTGTCCTTGCCCCTCGTGCCTCATTTTGTCCAAATCCTTCCTCAGGATTGTGGAAGTCGAACAAGAGAACAAGATGACCTCTGGCAACCTGGGCATCGTCTTCGGCCCCACATTAATGCGCCCTCGACCCATCGAAGCCACCATTTCCCTCTCGTCTCTGGTTGACTACCCCCACCAGGCTCGGATCATTGAAGCGCTCATCATCTTCTACTCAGCCATTTTTGAAACTGACCGGACGTTTGCAGATGGCTTGGAAGAAGCTGCAAAGGAGGAGGAGGAGGAAGAGGAGGAGGAGCCCATTGGGAACCAGGTGAATGGAAATTTTGGGAGCAGGGTGGCATTGCAAGAGGAAAACCTGTGTGCCAAGGATGTCCTCTGGCTAGCTTGGTCCCACTGAGATCTTGTCTCTTCATGTACAGGAGGACGCCTGTGTTCAGCCACATGATGAAGTCCCATACCATTTACCAACTCCTGACCAGGCAGAGGCAGCTCTTCATGAGGAATCATACGGAGGTGAGATGGAAGCATGCTCTCTTTTTTGTTTTTGTATTCTTTTTATTTGGACTAGTGACATTCTAACAAACAATCAGACAAATGAAGCATACAAAAGAAAAAAGAAAAAATTACGTAGTATAACAAAGATTCATCTATACCATAGACATCAATACCGTACAGTATATTTTAACAATGAATAATACAAAGACTTCCTAATCTCTCTTCTCCATCTGTCACTTCATTCTTCATCTACCTTACTTCTACCACTTTTCATATTTCATTTTGCATTCTTACTCTAGCTCATCTTTTTGAGAACTTTTCCTCATTTCTCATCTAAGCTTCTTATATCATGCTTTCCTTTATCTTACTGTTTTTCCCAAAATAATATTCAGAAACCTGACAATTTCTGATCACTCTTTCTTGAATTTATTCCCCTTTGGCTTATTTCTGATTAGATAAATTAGCTTATCGATCTCTATATAATCCAACATCTTTCATATCCATTCGTCTTTCCATCTTCTGGCGCATATTGTCCTTGCCACTGTTATCATGTAGAAGAGAATCCTCCCATATTTCTTTCTTATTTCTTCATCTGTTATTCCTAATAGATATATTTTGGGATCTTTTTTTGAAATTAACTCCTGTGATTTTTGTTATGATCTTGTGCATTTGACACCAAAATTTCTTGGCACTTTTTACATAACCACCACATATATAGGAAGGTACCTTTACCTTCTTTACATTTCCAGCAGCAATTATGTGTGTTTTGTATATTTTTGTTATTTTTTCTGGTGTAAGGGACCATCTAAACTGCATTTTGTAGTAGTTTTCTCTCACGTTGTAGTTAAGAGCATGCTTTCTAATATACCTTCTAATTTTCCCAATTTGGAAGGGATATTCCCAGTTGAATCCTATGCCATCCCACTCTTAAAATGTCTGTTTCTCTCCTACTCTCAACTGCCCCCTTTGACCTCAGCTTACTTCAGTTGCTGCAAACTGAGTTCAAAGCACAAAAGTCATTTGCACTCAATTGAGAAGAGGAGAGCAGGGGGGAGGAATCCTGCCCTTTCTTGTAGGCTCCGGCAAATGCAAACTGCTCCAGCCTTTCCTGTCTTGCATCCTTCTTCATTCATAACCTTGGTCATCTTGACCACCCTCTGATGTTGCTTGACTGCCTGTGATCTGGTTTTCATCTATGAAATGTTGGTGGGCATGCAGTGGACTTTTTCCAAAATAAATTAACAACCATCCACTGAGCACTTGGAGAGGTATCTCTCTTTAGTCCTGTGGATTCCTTTGGCTGCTCTCCAGTATTTGTCTCTTTTGTGGGATTGGTGCACCATTTTTAGCCCAATGTCAATTGCCCTTAAAGAAAGTACCGGTAGTATGCCATTACCTTTCCAAAGCTACCTTGGGGCTGGTGTGATGCTACAACCAATAGGAGTCTGTTGTGCAATGGTAACCACTGAAGCATCTGATGTGCCACATCCCGATGTGCGATTGGGCACCGTTGTGCCACTGGACACTGGTTAGGAAGTGCCAGAGGACAGCAAGAGCAGCCAGTGCACATTAGAAGCTGCTGAAATGCCCATCTTTGCACTTTTCTTACAGATTTTGTGCAATGTAGCTACAGATTTGTAAAATTACAAAATGCATACCAAGATGCAGAATCTGCCATTTTACAGTACTCCTCCAATCTGTGTCTCATCCTGGGCTTTTTTGAAGATACAGTGGTGGATGGGAGAACCAAGGAGGCTATTCTGACTTCCCTGGTCCTTAGAAGAAAATTCTTTCTCTCCCTGCACAGAATCTAGGGCTCGCTTTATTGATTCGGATTCGGACTTGGAGGATGGCACAGAGCCTGGTATCGAAGGAGACCTGCAGACAGTCATGGCTCAGCACAGCGAGTCCAGCGGGGATGAGGAAACTCCCTCTGCAGATGAAGCCACTGAAGAAGGAACTCAGAGTTGGAGGTGCAGTGTTGGGCAGTCAGACTCTGAGGATGTCTTGCTGCCACCGAATCACCCATCCCCGGGGGAAGAGGATGCCGTCTTTGGGAAAGAGGATGAAGTAGCAGCGGGCGGAGGGATGCTGGGGGGCTGTAACACCAACCAGTCCAACAACACATCCTTCTCACATTTGTGCTTTGATTGCAAGATGCTTGGGCAATAGCCCAGAGTGAGGCATACACACAACAGTTGAAGGCCAGGAGGAAGCATATCCAGCCAGTGGATCATTTAGCTGGTTTGCTTTGGTTCACCCAAACCGGTTGTTAAATGCACTTGGCCCTGAGCTCCCGCTCTCTGCCATTGCCATGACCACCTTTGGCTAGTATTCTTTGCTTTGGCATTTTCCTTTCCCTCCATCCTTGTATCCTGGAGGAGTAAAGTAAATGAAGAAGACTGATCCAAAGAGGTGGCAATGATGGTAAAGAGAAGCAGCTCAGAGCCTGCCCAAAGCAAGCCAACAAAGAGGGGACGATTGTCTTGTGAAATCTGTAAACGGAGGGAGGAAGGCCAGTGGTGGTGGGCTTGGATGGCTTAGTGGCATCACAGATTTACAAACCGGGAGAGAAAAACTGGGCAAGCATTGGTGGGTGGCTCCCAATTTTGCCACTTGTTTTTCTTCTTCCTTGCCAGGCTAGCTCTCTTGTCCATATATATGTGCACATGCAGCCAGATTGTCAAGAGTGGTGGGCTCATCACTCTTCTCCGAGGGGAGTGTGGAAAGGAGGTATATGTATGTGCTTATTGTGGTGTTTCCTGTAACTTGGTGAAAGCCTAAGGAGTGTCACGTGTCCCTTGTTATAAGAGATGCCCCTTACTCGAGGTTTGACCTTTACAGGAATGGCTGTTGTCTCTTGACATAAGCAAAGTCCCTTATCCGAGGACCAGAAAGCTTGTCCAGTATAGGGTTGGCAGGTGTCTTTTACTATAAGGAATGTCCCTTATTTGAAGGTTGGAAAGTTTGTCTATAAGACTGGCCAGCGTCTCTTATTATAAGGGATGCTCCTTTTTTGAGGACCAGCACCTTATAGGGCTGGCAGGTGTCCCATATTATAAGGAATGTTCCTTATTTGAAGGTTGGAAAGTTTGTCCCCTATGACTGAAATGTTTCCCTTATGTCTTTAATTGAAGAATGGAACTCAACTAAGGGATATTACTTATTTTAGCAACACCTGGCTCCTTTTAAAGTCATCCTCTTATTAACCTGAACTGGTTATCCTTCTGTCAGTATGATGAGGTGGAATCTCTTTTCTTGTATCTTGAATCCATTGCTCTGCGTCTTCGTCTCTGGAGCAGCAGAAAACAAGCTTGCTCCATCCTCAATATGGCACCCCTTCAGATATTTAAACAGGGCCATCATGTCATCTCTTAACCTTCTCTTCCCCAGGCTAAAGATACCCAGTTCCCTAAGTCGCTCCTCCTAGGGCTTGGTGGTTTCTAAACCTTTCATCATTTTGGTCACCCTCCCCTGGATATGCTCTAGCTTGACCACATTCTTCTTGAATTGTGGTGCCCAAAAACTGGACACATGGTGGTGACATCTGACCTCCTTTGCCTAATGAGGATGCTGGTTCTTAATGTGGACTAGGCTACTGAATGCCAGACATTATTTACAACTGTCCAGGTGGCCCTAGGTAAGAATGCTTATCTGGTATATCCTATGTGGATCTGGCAGCAAAAGACAAAGCGGCGCGATCTCATCGTGGATGAAGGTGCATGAAAGTAAAATAAAATTCAGTTATTTGAGATATACAATTTTAGAAATAGGGCATAAAAAAGACTAGTAGCAAAGTTTGGTGGATGCTGGGTTACTTGAAGGGTACAATCTCCACTTCTGTGGATGCAGCTGAAGACTTACTACTAAGTAGACATGGTTCGGAACACACTGTAAAAATGCTCTTTACTTCTGCAAAAACATATTTGGGAGTATTTCTGTTTTAGATTCCAAAATCCAGCAGAACTGTAAGGCAAGGTACTTCGTAAGGCTCACACATGCTACAACTATTTTGATTATTGGGAAAGAATTGCCAATTTATCTCCTAAATGTGTATGTAATAGGATTACCCTTTTTTATTTTTGAGGCTAAGTTAAAAGCACCTAATGCTTGAGTAACTCAGCTGCAAGAAAGCTGGAACGGTACCATAGGTCTGAGTGTTTTTGCTTCGTATTTGTACAGCTTGAATTAGTGTATGCACAAATCTTAAACCTCTGCTTTTAATTATTTGTATATATATCTCTTGGCAGTCTTCTTATGGTATATTTCTTAATTTTAAACAACTATATCATGGCGTGAAAGGTTTTCTGTAAGAGCTGTATGAAAATAAATTGGATACCATGAATAGAGACTGGCAGTTAAGAGATTTATGATTACCGGTAAGTTGATATGAAGCCTCAAAAATCCACTGCCTTTCTAACATTTAGTGACAGCTACCTTTTCTTGTCTTCTCCAAGCTAAAAAGCACCAGCTTCCTTATAAGTTTCTGTCCATAAAGTGGTGGGCATTCCATTCACTAACCCTAGAGTGGAAGTTCTACCAAAGATGAGAACTGTCTGGAGAATAATCTTAAGAAGATACTTCTCCCTTGACACAGGGATGTGGTGAGAGTCCTGTCATTTTCTAGAAGTCACTGGGCTCCCTAATCCCTTCCAGTCCTGGCAAAATTAGGAGATTTGCACTTTACTATCCACTGGAAGGGCATTTCCATGTTGCAGGAGAATGGAGATACAACCAATACATGATTCATTCCAATATTTTATTAAAATAGAAGTTGCATTATGATAGACATTTTAGAGGTCCACCTTCTTCAGCCAGAACTCAGTAATGACCAAAAAAAAGGCAACAGAGACATTTCTAGATATGGAGACAAACTTTCAGGTTTGATTTTAGTAGCACTCGGAGCAAGAGATCTCTGCTAGGCAACTGTCCTCCACGGAAAGAGCATCTTGTTCCTTTAACAACTCCTGGGCTCCCAGAGTGCACCATATAGGTCTAGTCGTATTTTAGCCACCAGCGTAAGTGGAGCAGAGAAGATGTGGATCCAGCTTGGAGCATTTACTGGGGCATAGGTAACTCTGTTGTCTTTAACAAGTTTATTTTGACCAAGAACTTTAGAGTCCCATGGTTTCAAGTGTACATGCACCTTATGCTTCCTGCGAAGACAGAAATGCTGATCTAGTCTCGCAACAGTTCAACAAAGCTGGCAGTTGTCTCCGCTGTACATCAGAAGTTGGCTACAGCCAAGCTACAAGGTAACAAAAGACACTATCAGAGCTAGTTTAGGATTAAATGCAAATTGTGAAAGTAGGTGTTTATCAGCAGTGCAAAACTCAATAAATCTCCACAATGGGGACATAAATGGACCTGTTTTCTGTGCACCCCAAGCCTTCAGGTACAAAACTGGGTGAAAGGCAGAAGAGGATGTGAGGAGCTCTGGTGGCGCAGTGGTTAAATGCCTGTACTGCAGCTACTCACTCAGACCACAAGGTTGCGAGTTCAATATTAGCCAGGGCTCAGGCTTGACTCGGGCCTGCATCCTTCCGAGGTCACTAAAATTAGTACCCAGCTGTTGGGGGGCAATGAGCTTACAGTTGTAAACCGCTTAGACATCCCATAGCGCGATATGAAGCGGTATATAAATGAAGCTGTTTTAAAAGACCAAAATGGCGCCAATGATATCCAGCCAATGTCCTGGTGTGCCCAGATTTGCCCATCCTGGTTTCATCATCATCGATTCATAGGGAGAGGCGGGAAATATAAATAAATATTTATATTTCATTATTATTATTATTATTAAGTCATACAAAAAAGGAAAGGGAGGGGAGTCTCTTCTCAGGAATACTGCAGTAATGAGGCAGAGATGCCAAAATACCTGAGGAAATATCTCAACTACTGCACCAGCCTGTAGGTGATGTACCTGCCAGCCGTCTCACTGGGGCGAATTATCTTCACCACCTACAGAAAGAAGAATATAAATTACTTGGGAACCTTTTTGGGTTAACCATTGGAATGGATGAAGAGGCCTCCAAAGTGGCTGTAACCTTTATACACGCTACAATTGAAGAGCATTTTGGGAACCTCCAAATTGGCCTGACCACAAAAACAGTCTCGAACTTTCACAAAGGGGAGGATGTGAACTCCATCCAGCTTCCCCTGATCCACCAACCTCTCCTTCACCCAAAGAAAAGTTTTTGGGTCAAAGAAAACACATCTTAGTAAAAATAACAACAACAACAACAAATAACACGCCCATCCCCCAAATTGACCAAAATAACCAGGACGTTCAAGTGGAAATGGTTTCTGGAATCCATCTGACTGAAAACACACAACTGCAGCCTGCCATGGTGGCAAAAAACAGGCCTCCTGGTATATCTCCCACTATCCAAGCATCCCTGTTTCTTTATTGGAATAAATACTCCTAATTTCACATCTGTACTGGGTGTTGTTTTTTTATCCATCCAGTTTCATGCCCCCTTTCATCTCATTACAACAGCGTGGTTTTAAAAAATAAAAAAATATCATCCTAATAGAACCATATCAAAATACAAAAATAATACAAAGAAATTGCCCATCAAAGGCATCCCTAGCCAGGCTGAATAAACCAAAATTAAATGCAAAGGTATGTTGCTGTTTCCACTTTGTTTCTGGTGGAGGTGGGAAGGGGCAATAGCTAGAATCCTTCAGCCCCACACTGAAACAACTTCTAAATGGCAACAATGATTCAATGAGTCTACTCCAGTCAGGACTAATAAAAAGATTTAGGACATTATTGAGGATTTTTTAAAAGCACATTTGCCAATATTTTTACATGAGTTACTTAGTTATGTTTGCAGACCATCTTTAGAGCCAACAGCCAGATCAGACAAGAGAGGTCTGATAAGCTTCCAGTTGGTGGCAGAAGGATGACGACATTTCCAGCCCTCTGTTGCTAGCCAGGGAGACTGTCGCAATTCCTTGTTGCGGCCTTACTCACTGAAGGGAGGGCTGTGGAAATATCCTCCTGCTGTGGCCTGTCAGCAGCTGAACAGACCTCCTTTGCTCAATCTGGCTGTTGGCCATTTAGGTGAGCTGGAGTGGCATTTGTTATAAAAACATAACTCTAAAATGGGGAAATGGAAGCAGCATACGGTGGTAGCAAGAACGCTGTTCAGTCAGATCAAATGCCTACCACTTTCAGCATCCTGTTGGCCACAGAGGACAACCAGATGTCCACAAGCAAGGCAAAAGTAAGCAGCCATTTTCTCTCAGCCCCTGGCATCCTAACATTCCATTGAGCCATATAGGTCTCATCCCTTTGATGCAGGACTGCAACCAAAATGACTACTTGCCCGCTTACCTGCCCTCGCTTGATTCCAAAGTACCGTGCCACGGGGTCCCCAGCTTGTATCCTAGGAAGCTGGTTTTCTCTCAGCTTGCTGATCGGAACAGTTAAGAGAAAGACACACCAAGACTCACACAACCACTGCCCCCTTCTTCCTCCCAGGAACAGAAAGGAAAGTATAAAACCAACAGATGACAAGAACAGATTTGAGTCAACAGAGAGGCAACAATGGGCTCCTTTCAAAAATCCTAGTCTGAAGGACATTGGTCTCTTGCAATAGGTGCAACTAAATAAAGTAAATTTAGTGGGGCTTATTGCAAGAGACCAGTGTTTTAAATTATGGATCACACAAGACCCAAGTTCCAAGTTCAACAGCCACCACTTTAGTTCCCAGTGGGACTTAGTTCTGAGGAGACACATACAGAACATTTCTATTCAGTCATATTTAAATCCAGAATCTGCCACTAAGTGGTGACAGAGGTACATGAGGGAAGTGACCCTTCAAATCATTCAGATCCCCCATATGTCAACAATACCACCCAAAGTGAGCAAAAGAGGGCAGTAGCTGATTGGCACTACAAGTCTGGGGAGTGAAAAGGATACTATCGCGCCAGTAATTCCGTCACCTCCTCTTTGGTCATGACTACATGTTCAGGGACAAGCTGTAGAGGCAAGAAGGCAGAAGAGGATGTGAGCACAAAACTGTAGAGACAAGAAGGCAGAACAGCTGGTAACCTATTGTGACTACAAACACTTCTTCCAGGCATATAGAGCAGATAACACTACAATAAATTGAAACAATTCTGAGGTACTAAAACAAGATTCCTTGTTGTTCACCAGAAACAAAGTTGGAACTTTAACAGCCATGGCTCAATGCTATGGAATTCTGGAGTTTGTAGTTTGGTGAGGTATTTAGCCTTCTCTGTACCACAACAAACTACATATCCCAGGATTCCACAGCATTGAAGAATAACAGATAAAGCAGTGTCAAACTGCATTAATGCTGCAGTGTGGCAGCAGCTTAGGAATTCAGACAAAACTCTTCCCTATATCTAAAATCTTTTTTGTGGAACTGAACTAACACCTATATTATCTGACCTCTGAATTCTACAAATGGAAATATCATGTATTTTATTACTAAGACCCGCCTACAGACATGCAAGTGGAGTGTCTGTTTGGTTTGTTTGTCCCTTTTCCTCCTCACCTCATGTTCAGTGATGTTGATCAGCAGCTCCTGTTGAAGGAATTGTTCAAGGATGTACTTGGGTGCCATGTCTACCAAGGACTGGAGGAGAAAAAGAGAGAAGGCAGTGAGATTTAAAAAAAAAAGCTTCAAGAATTATATTTTAAAAATCTCACAACAAAATCAACTTAACTGATTTGAAATTTAAAATGATTAAACCTAAGCTGAACAGTCTAAAAGCTAATTAAACAAGATGACAATCTGAAACTGTTTAAAACCATATGGACAACTTTGGAGTCACAGAATCTTATAAGAGAGGGATGCAAAGGCCATTAGTCCAGCCCCTGTCATGCAGGAATGCACAACTAAAGCACTCCTGAAAGCTGTCCAGCTTTACATGACTTCTGTGTAAAGACCTCCAAAGATGGAGAGTCCAGCACCTGTTGAGGCAAACCCATTTCAATGAGGCTTCCTGTTGAACGAAAGGTCAAGAAGGTCTCCCGAATGTTTAGGTGGAATGTCTTTTGTCATCAGAATCCACTCTGAAGCATCAGAAAACAAGCTCCCTCCATCTTCTCAATGACATTCTTTCAGACACTTGAAAAATGGGTCTCATGTCACGTCTCAGTTTTCTCCTTTGCAGGCTAAACATATTCAACTCCCTAAGTCATTCCTCATAAGACTTTGTTCTAGACCTTTGACCATCTTGGTCACCCTCCTCTGGATATGTTGCAGCTGGACAATATCCTTCTTGAATTGTGGTGTCCAGAACTGGACACAATATTCCTGGTGAGATCTGACCAAAGCAGAACAGAGTGGCATTACTATTTCCCTTGATCTGGACACTATTCCTCATAAGACTTTGTTCTAGACCTTTGACCATCTTGGTCACCCTCCTCTGGATATGTTGCAGCTGGACAATATCCTTCTTGAATTGTGGTGTCCAGAATTGGACACAATATTCCTGGTGAGATCTGACCAAAGCAGAACAGAGTGGCATTACTATTTCCCTTGATCTGGACACTAACGCCTACTGAAGCAGCCCAGAACTGTATAGGTTTTTTTGGCTGCTACATCACACAGTTGTCTCATGCTTAGCCTGTGGTCTACTAAGACCCCTAGATCCTTTCCACATGTACTGCTTTCAAGCCAGGTGTCCTATATATGTGCATTTCATTTTGCCCGCATTTATTATCCCACAAAGGACTTTATTAAGCTATCACTGACAGAAATGGACAAATTATCCATCATTATTAGAGAAAAATCACCAGATAAATTTTTGAAAATTGGAAAAAATGCATCCAATTTATTAAAGAGAGATCAAAGAGGATGAACTGGATAGCACTCCCCTTGCCTTTCACCTGGAGTAGGTGGTCAGTCTGAGCAACTGAGGCTTCCTTTATATTGCACCCTGGCTTGAAGTCAGGCTGAAACACATCCAGATAAATCAGTTTCCTCTAAGTTCCCCAGACACCAAAAAAGAAGTGGGGGTGGGGTTGCCCAAAAGGCAAGAAGTTAGAAGTCTTGTCCTCAGAGCCTACAACCACTGCAAGCAAAATGAATGCTGCTGTCAACCCAGTTCTGAAGATGCTTCTCCTGCTGACTATCCATACACTTTCATGTGAACCTTTGCACTGAAGAAGGTTATAACCATGTTTGTTGTTGTTGTGCCTTCAAGTTGTTTCTGACTTACGGTGATCCTAAGGGGAACCTATCTTGGCAGGTTTCTTCAGAGAGGGTTTGCCACTGCCATCCTCTGAGGCTGAGGGCATTGTGACTTGTCCAAGATTGCACAGTGTGTTTACATGGCTGAGATGGGATTTGAACCCTGGTCTCGAGACACAGTCCAACACTCAAACCACTACATTACACTGGCTCTATATACACATGTACCTTTTCCAAAAATTAATATTCAGATAGTTGGGAAGTAGGCTTTGTGAAGTCTCCCTCTTATCCCACTTCTGACACCAATTGTGAAGGCTTCTATTTGTCCACACTCTGCCACCAACGTGTGTCCCTCCTCTTGTCCAACCACTGCTGCTTCAAATGTGGGACCGTCTAAATGGTCTCACAGTTCCTGTGTGATTTCCCATGTAATCCCACCACTGGACACCAACACACTTGAGTAAGTGCTACTACAGACACTCCTTGTGTCTGAAGTCAAGCATTCCAATATTCCCTATGTAGCTTTATCATTTATCAGAATCCCAAATTGGGATTCAAGGCAGCTTTCTCAGAGACATGTATGTACAATACAAAAATAATTCATCTGAATTCTGATTGTCATTAATTCTTACTCACATGTTCCTATCAGTGACACTCATATTTCCCAGACTGCTGCCACAATGCAGAAATTAAGCAGTTTGGTGGAGCACCAAACCTCTCTGATGAGACAGGCTAAATATCTCACAAAACTACAAGCTCCAGAATTCCATAACATTGAGTCATGGAAGTTAAAGTGGTGTCAAGCTGCTTTACATCTGCAATGTATCAGCAGCCTCACTCTGTCTCTCACTCATATCCTCACTAACTCTGACCTGGATTAACTCTCCTAACATCTCTAGTTCTTAATCCTAACTAATTCTTAATATTGAGACTCAGCCCTCACACCAGCCTTTTAAAATCCCTTCAGGCACTGAGTCAATTGCCAGTCACTCCAAACATTCCATTCTCTCACCTGCTCCCAAGAAACCCTTACCTTATAACATATATTTTACACTGTTTATATAACCATACCTAAACAGATGTAATAACATTTTATATGGCACATACATCAATGACTGCTATCATATCACTGCATGCTCTTCCTGCACCTGAGGAAGCCTGGCAGTGATGATGGAAGGGACAAAGGCCCTTAAACAACCTGCACTGGGACATAGTCCTTCGATGACTGGAGAACTACCATCCACCCATCCTTTGGCAAAGACATAATTGGCACTTTCTTTATTCAAAACCCTTTTGCCCATCTAGACTTTGGTACCTGCTTGGCTGAAGGAGTCATGCCCTGCTGTACGACAATGAGGGCCCGTGTGATATTCTCTTCTTGCATTCGCTGGCAGTACATCTTGATAGTCTTGATCCCAACTTTGGGTTCCTCTGAATATTTTTATTTAAAAAAAAATTAAATCAAATAGTTACCAAGAAGAAATACTCACTCACACTCACCTGCTCTATCCAACACGTTGCCACATTAGAATCTCAGCTCTCATTTCTTAAAAATAAGTTGGGATGTTCCTAGGCCTTAGCATGACAAAGAACCATCATCTGTATCATCTATGACTGGAGAACATGACTTCTTGTTTTTAAATTCAAAGACATAGCCATGTTAGTTTGGAAAATCAGTATGCAAAGGGATCTTGCAACACTTTTGATACTAACTGAAAGACAGAGGTTGGTAGCATGTGATTTTGTAGACATTAGACTACTTGCTTCTGAGGAACAACTTCTATCGTTCAGTTAATCTCAGAGGTGCGGCCAGATCCCTTTGCATACTGATCTTCTTTTTAAAGTTTTATTTAAAATTTTCTATCTACATAAAAAAGAAATGTAACACTACATAATATATATGAGAAATAGAAACAAACAAACAAACAAAATATAAAGAACTACAAAGTGAAAAAAGAAAGAAAATCCAGGGGATTTCTGAAGATGAGCAAGGATTTGAACCCTGGTCTCAGAGACTCTGGCTCTTATTTACAAATTAGGCAGGTGCAACTGGGAATCAATGCAGTAAATCACATTTTAATCCAACTTTTTCTCAAAAGGAACTCTAAAAAGATTATGCTCCACAAGAATGTGTTAGGTTAGGGTGAAGCACAAAAGAGGAAAGACTGAAGGGCATAAGATTTTGGTAATTACAGGTTGAGTCTCCCTTATCCAAAATGCCCGGGACCATAAATGTTTTGGATTAAATATTTTTTTAAATTGTATTTGGAATACCTGTCTTTGTATTATACATACATAATGATATATCTTGGAGATGGGACCCAAGTCTAAACACAAAATTCATTATGTTTTATATATACCTTATGCCCTGAAGGCAATTTTATACATAATATTTTTAATGATTTGGTGCATAAAACAAATTTAGTGTATACTGAACCATCAGAAAGCAAAGCTTTCACCATCTATCAATGGGAAAAGTTTTGGCTTTTGGAGTATTTCAGATTTCAGGATTCCAGGTAAGAGAGAGGCAACATGTATTACAACCAAATTGGACAAAAGAAAACTAATAGAAGACACAGCTCAGCTCCTTCACAGAGATAACCCAGTCCATATTCTTTTTCATTTCATGAGATTACCTGGGAAAAAGACAAACATCTGATCTGTGGGGTCATCATTGTGGGCCACCAGCACAGTGAGATCAGTACGTCGGGGACGCCCTTCGCTGGGCTTGTCCCCAAACTGGGCTTTGAACTCCTCCAGTGTCTGGTCCAGCTCATCTTGGGTCACTAGGTAGCCTCGATCATGGCAGAGCTGGTTGTTTAAAGAGAAAAGGAGAAATCGATCTGTTTCAAAAGCATGTCAACACAGTCTGTAAACTTCAGAAATCAAAATAAATTAAATACAATTGTTTATTGTATTTTATACAGTTTTTAAAAAATTGTAATGTTGATACTGTAGCAAGGGAAGAAAGTAATATAGTACTGTAAAGAAATTAATTTTCAAAGTAGTAGTCATGTTAGTCTCTTGCAGCATAAAAAGGAGGAAGGAAAGGGGAGAAAGGAAAATAAAAATGTGACAGTACTTTTAAAAATGGATTTTATTTTCACCTAAGTTTTTGTGGATATAAACCCACTTCTTCAGATGCAGTACTAAATGGCATGGAAAAAGGTATGTAAACAGATGAAAGTCTTTATGCCTTCTTACAGGTCCAAAACACAGTGCAGAAATAATCCAGGTAGAGACTGCTTTAACTGCTCAGTGTTAGAGAATCCTGGGAATTGTAGTTTGTTGAGGTACCAGAGCTCTCTGACAGAAGCTAAATGTCTTACAAAACTACAGTTCCCAGAATTCCCTGGCATTAAGCCAGGGCAGTTAAAGCCATTTCAAACTGGATTATTTCTGCAGTGTGTTTTGGACTACAGTTACAAAGCAATGTTTTAAGGGGTTTGGAGTGACATTAGCTGCATCTGCACTGCAGAAATAACAAATAAATAAAATAGTTTGACACCACTTTAACTGCCATGGTTCAGTGCTATGGAACTGTGGGAATTGTAGTTTATTGTGGCACAAAAGCGGAGCCCGATTATTTCTGCTCTGCAGATGCAGCCAGTTACTGAAAACCACAGCTGTGGAGTGGGAGTCTTGGGCTGCACCTGCATCTTCATGGTAAGGATGGAGAAACCGTGTTAAAAATGGAGGCCCCAGGGGAGGCGGGACTATAGCTCCCATAGGCCTCCTCTTGGGGCTTGCCCCTTCCACACTTCAGGTGGTTTGCCATGGCCTTCCCCTGAGGCTGAGAGAGTGTGACTTCACCCGGGGGGCTTCTTCGCTTTAGGGTCATCATAAGTCGAAAACGACTTGAAAGCACATAACAACAACAATTACTCTATGAACTTATATGGTAAACCCGCTTGAGGGATAAAAAAGGAGCAATAAAAATAAAGGAGCCAGTGTGGGATAGTGGTTTCAGTTCTGGGACTATGACTCCGGAGACCAAGGTTCGAATCCCAGCTCGGGCATGGAAACCCATTTGGGCAGGTCACACTCTCTCAGCCTCAAGGGGAGGCCATGGCAAACCTCCTCTGAACAAATCTTGCCAAGGAAACCCGAGGACAGGGTCGCCATGAGTCGGGAGGGACTTGGAGCCACACAAAACACGCCTAAAAATAAACAAATTAGAACTATAATAACAACACCACCAATAATAATAAAATTAGCGTATCAGTAAAGGCCTGCCAGACCTGCATAATAGTCTTTCGGATCTTCCACAGCCGGTACGTCTCCTCCTCATCGTCCATGGCGACCGGACTAGGCCTCAACAAGACTAAGGCGACGCGCCAGGATGACGTAGTATAAAGGCGTCCGGAAAAGTCTACTGCGCATGCGCCAACGCCAGAAAGTCTCCCGCCTACCTTGGCGCAGAAAGCGAGCGTTGTAGCCCTAGCCATGGGACTGCCTCCTCACTCTCCCGAAGCCGTGATGCGCATGCGCCAATGCATCCGGGTGGGGAGTAAATTGGCTGCTGTTACTGTGGCAACGACCAAGGCTTTATGCAGCCACAGTGCAGAAAGGAAGCAGTTTGACCCCGCTATAACTGCTGAGAGCTATTCAGTGGTTCTCTGTCAGGGAGTTCTGGTGCCACCACAAAATTACAAACCCCAGAAACTCATAGCATGGAGCCCGGTGGTGTCAAACTGGAATAATTCTGCACTGCAGACCAGACCTAAGACTCTTGGGTGCGTCTGCATGGCAGAAAGAATGCATTCTGACACCGCTTTAACTGCCCTGGCTCCATGCTATGGAATCCTGGGATCTGTAGTTCCAAGAGATATTTAAGCTTTCTCCGTCAGGGAGCTCTGGAACCACCACAAAACTACAAATCCCAGAAATTCATAGCATGGAGCTGTGGCAGTTAGTGGCATCAAACTGGAATAATTCTCTGTCAGAGAGAGAGAGAGAGAGAGAGAGAGAGAGAGAGCTAAGGCCCCAGCAAGCTACAAATCCCAAGATTTCCAAGAGGGGAGTGGAAGGAAGAGAGAGAGAAACCAGGACATTTTCAAAACAGCTGAAAAAGTGGGATGACAGAGGGTTCATAGGCTCCAAATGGTCAAACTATTATAACACACTGGCCTTCGATAGTTGGAGGGTATGAGATGGATTTTAATCATTTTTGCATCCTCCCCCAGTATTTTAACAATTTTACTATGTTGAAATACATAAACACATACAAATGACAAAACTCCATATAAACATACAATGCAAATACAAATAAATACAAACATACCCTATCTCTCTATTCTTATTTAAGTTAGTATTTCCTATAAATACCTTCCTGGTTGAGTTCACCTTATATTCTGTCATATTTTCACCTTTCTCTTTCTAGCTGCAATTTTCTACGAGGGTTACTATATCTTTCCCCCAATTTCTACTATCTATATAAGTCTTTATATAAATTCACCTTTCTAATTCATTATCCACTTCACTATACACTTGTCACGGCACAGGCGGCTTTGATTATTCATGGATTTTATTAGTAGGTTCTCTCTAGGAATATCTAGGTCTTCCAGCACAACTCTATGGTCAACTTTTAACCAAAAGTCGCACTGAAGGGCCTAGAGATTCCTAGAGAGAAGACTCCCCTAGGCATTTGTAGCTCCTCCAGCGCAATTCTGTGGTCAATATCTGGCAAATGTTGACCACAGAGTTCCACTGGAGGACCTAGAGATTCCTAGAGAGGCGTTCTTTCAGGTAAATAGTGTTTTTGTTATTTGAGGTTTTCCACATTCACGGGGGTCCTGTGCCCTTAAACCCTGTGAATGTGGACAAGTATATATGATTTCTAAATGTAACCAAAATTTCCTATATAATTCTTGTTCTTGCTCTCTAAAATCAATTGAAACATTTCTGACTTTCTATGATTTTGTCCTATTTTATTCCATATTTTTTAAAAATCAGATCCCATTGTTTCTCTATCACATCTGTTGATCTGACTTGAATTAATGGCATTAATGGTTTTTACATTTCTATCATGTTTTCATCATGTTTTCTCTTGTGAGCCGCCTTGAGTCCCTCTCTTTTTGATTTTGGGAGAGAAAGGCTGCACAGAAGTGAAATAAATAATAAACAAATGAATGTTAAACCCTAAATAATCTTGTTGCCTAGCCTATTTATTCTTCTGGGTTTGGAAAAAAACACACACCATAGATCATGCCATTGAGACATCTGTCAGAAATGGCAGATGACAACATCGCAACCAACAATCATCCTTCTGCAGTTCCTATCTGTTGGGAATTGCAGTGAAGTCACAATGGGAGAAATGAAATGCCAAAAATGCAGGCCTCAGCCAATCCTTAAATAAGCGAATATGATGAATATTCATGTGAATATTCACATGATAATATGCGAACATGACAGCCAGCAGGGCACAATAGTTTGAGTGTTGGACTAGGACTCTGGGTTGGACTAGGACTCTGGGTTGCAACGGGGTAATCTTGGGCAAGTCACACTCTCTCAGCCTCAAAGGATGGCAATGGCAACCCCCTCTGAAGAAACATGCCAAGAAAACCCAATTAAAGGCTCACCTTAGGGTCGGCATAAGTCAGAAATGACTTGAAGGGACACGAGAATAACTACAACAAACAACAACGTGAATATATGTATACATAATATATAATACATAATACATAATATATAATACAGTGGCCTTCCACAATCACCATAAGGGTGATAACATCCTGCTATTAGTAAGCCAATTAACCTGTTGCTGGATCAAAATTCGTTATTTTGATTCAAGCCACAGATAATGGCTTGTTTTTCAACGCAAAGGTTCGTTAATTGCCTTATCAAAGCCAGGATGTAGGTGTCACACTGTTGTGGGGAATGTTTCTTCTGTTTATTTTGCATACTTTTTGCATATATTGTAGCTGGCTTTGTAACATCATATCCTAAATCATCCCCTCCAACTGTCCCAATTTGGCAGAGACAAACCTAGTTACTCCTCTGCTGTCCCGCTTTTTCAGCTGCTATTAAAAGGTCCTGGTTTCTTCCCCCCCCCCATTTTTTGGCTTTGTCATCAGATTATTTCATTTGCTGCAAACTGAGTTTGGAGTGTAAAAGTCGCTTGCACTCAACCCATCAGTGGGGATTTAATTTGGCTGAGATTAATCCTCCATCATCCCACTTCTTCATCTGCTTTCAAAATGTCAATTTTTCTCTACTCTCACTTTCCCTCTTTGTCCTCAGCTTATTTCATTTGCTGCATACTGAGTTCAGAGTGCAAAAGTCATTTGCACTCGATTAAATCATCATTGGGGAGTTAATTTGGCAGGGATTAATCCTCCATCATCATCCCACTTCTGCTACTGCTTTTAAAAATGTCAAATTTTGTCTTCATTCACTTTTCTCCTTTGTCTTCAGATTATTTCAGTTCCTGCAAACTGAGTTCACAGTGCCAAAGTCATTTGCTGTTGTTTGTCTTCAAGTCCTTTCCAACTTATGGCGACCCTAAGGCAAACTTATCACAGGGTTTTCTTGGCAAGATTTGTTCAGAGGGAGTTTGCCATTGCCTTCCTCTGAGGCTGAGAGAGCGTGATTCTCCCAAGGTCACCCAGTTGGTTTCCATGGCCCAGCTGGGATTCAAACCCTGCTCTCCAGTGTTATCTTACAATGCTCAAACCACTGCATCACACTGGTTCTCAAGTAGTTTGTACTTCATTAACAATGCAATGGGGAGAGGAGAGGAAGGGACAAAATCTTGGGACTTCCCAGTTGGCTCAGGCAAAAGCAAACTGCTGCACCATCTCTGAGCTTGTTTTTCCTTCCTCGTCCCAAAAAAATTGCCATCTTGACCATGCTCTGATGTTCCTTGGCCACACGTATCCTGGCTTTCATCTGTGAAATGTCGGATGTTGTGTATCACATGATAAAACTGACCATGAAAGATTATATTTTGACCTGCACTGCTAATCAAGACATGAAAGCCCCATGCAGAATGCACTCGACTTGCCTTTTAACTGTTATATTTTAATGATGCAAGTATTACATAAGGGCTTTTTAATTATTTTGTAGCATTAACTGTTTTAATTGTTGATTTTATCTATTTCCTTTTTTAAATTGTATTTTGTATTTTAACTTGTACCCCTTGAGGCCAGGCAGGAAAGAAAGAACATTCCTGATTACTTCTATTCCTACTGAAGTAGCTAAATGCTTGTGTGTGCTTCCTGAGCTATGGTTGCTGTTTAGGGGTCAGCTGGATAGCTACTTGGGACCTTGTAAGAATAATACGTTTTTTGTTGCCTATCTCTCCTGAGACTCATATGATGTTCCACACTTGACACAACGTTCACTCTGATAAGACTTCCCGTTCTGTAAACATCTTCTTTGTTCTATAAACATTTTCCAAAATGCATTTCAACACAGAGAAATGTAAGGTACTGCACTTGGGGCAAAAAAATGAAATGCATAGATATAAGATGGGGGACACCTGGATTAACAAGACTTCGGTGTGAAAGGGATCTAGGAGTCCTAGTAGACCACAAGTTGAACGTGAGCCAACAGTGTGATGCAGCAGCTAAAAAGGCCAATGCGATTTAAAGCTGCATCAATAGAAGTACAGTGTCTAGATCAAGGGAAGTAATAGTGCCACTCTATTCTGCTTTGGTCAGGCCCCACCTGGAATACTGTGTCCAGTTCTGGGCACCACAATTCAAAAAGGATGTTGAAAAACTGGAGCGTGTCCAAAGGAGGGCAACTAAAATGGTGAAGGGTCTGGAAACCAAGCCCTATGAGGAACGACTTAAGGAGCTGGGGATGTTTAGCCTGGAGAAGAGAAGGTTGAGAGGTGATATGATAGCCGTGTTTAAATATTGGAAGGGGTGTCATATTGAGGATGGAGCAAGCTTGTTTTCTGCTGCTCCAGAGAATAGGACTTGGAACAATGGATGCAAGCTACATGAAAAGAGATTCCACCTCAACATTAGGAGGAACTTCCTGACAGTAAGGGCTGTTCAACAGTGGACGTTATCACACGGGGTCTAAAGCAGACAGAATCCACACTAAATCCCGTCCTATTGCGCTTTATTTTTCCGTGTGTTCACACGGCGTCGCACAGAACCCCGTCACAACCCCGTCACAATGCGGCATCTTCCCCATTCTTTTGAATGCTGGTTTCTTGGGGAATTGCAATTGCGCGACCGGAATGATAGCGCAATCATTGCGCTTTCGCTGTATGTCTGATCACCAGATACGTATCCTGGAGCCCAGGCCCCGCGCAGGCTTGGGAAGGGGTGTGTGTGACAGCCGGCTGTCACACACACACACACACACACCCCTTCCCAAGCCAGCACAGGGTTCGCGCTCCGAGGAGAAGTCCTCAGAGAGGCGCCTCTCTGAGGACTTCTCCTCGGAGCTCAGGTCCCGCGCAGGCTTGGGAAGGTGTGTGTGTGTGTGTGTGTGTGTGTGTGTGACAGCCAGCTGTCACACACACACACCCCTTCCCAAGCCTTGCGCTCCATGGGAAAACATCCCCAGAGAGGTCCGTCTCTGGGGACGTCTTCCCTGCAGCGGAGGACCCGCGCAGGCCTTGCGCTCCATGGGAAGGTCCCTCTCCATCCAGGGAAGACGTCCCCAGAGAGGGACCTCTCTGGGGACATTTTCCCATGGAGCGTAAGGCTTGGGAAGGTGTGTGTGTGTGTGACAGCCGACTTCTCCTCAGAGCGCGGACCCTGTGCCGGCTTGGGAAGGGGGGTGTTTGACAGCCGCGGCAAGTGACAGCCGCGGCTGTCCTGTTTCTGCGCATGTGCAAGAACATCCTTGCTGGGTTCTGTACGGGATCTTCTCACTTGTGTGTGAACAGCAAATACGGTTCCCAGGGGGCACTTCATCGCGCTTTCGTTAATTGCGCGATGATGCTAGTTGCGTCTGATAGCCATTTCCGTATTGTGGGGTTTCTACTGGTATAGTTCTGGATTGATTCTTATATAGCTTTCTTGCCGCTTTGAGCCCCACGCGTGATAAGATCCAGTGAAACACTCTCCCTTGAAGAGTGACAGAGTCTCCTTCCTTGGAGGCCTTTAAATGAGGCTGGATGAACATCTGTCGGGGATGCTTTGATTGGGAGTTCCTGCATGGCAGGTGGTTGGACTGGATGGCTCTTGTGGTCTCTTCCAACTCTATAATTCTATGATTTTATGATCCTGTACTAAAAACAATCTTTGCCCAAGTAAGAAGTGCTGAATATTGTGAAACTAGTTACCCAAGGAAGGAGGGGAGAGAAATGCTCTTTGTATCTGTGTGATCCAATAAAAGATTCACAGTAGCTCAGTTCAGGGCTCAGCACCTCTGGAAAGTTATTTCCTGCTGGGCCCGCTGGCGTTACTTTTTCAATCAAGCAAACTCACTTTCTTTACTCCGTGTGGTCTCCGGTCCCACTATTACTATTACTACTACTACTACTACTACTATTATTATTACATTTTATAGTGTGGTGTTTATTGCTTGTTTTTATTGTATATGTTCCAATGTACCGCCCTTTAGTAGAAAGGGCATTATAAATAAACATTATTATTATTATTATTATTATTATTATTATTATTATTAGTGACCATTGAAACTACATTTGGCTCACTTGGGTCTCTTTTTCCTGCTGGTTTCCTATGCATTAAAAAATAAAATAAAACTCCATCTGTCAGGGGTGCTTTGATTGTACCTTCCTGCATGGCAGAATGGGGTTGGATTTGATGACCTTTAGGGTCCCTTCCAACTCTATGTTTCTTTTGTACACAGGGGGGAAAACCATTGCGTCCTTATGCATATATTGTTTTTTGGCTAGAATGTGAGTTCCCCCACCAAGGTCCATTTTGGCATTGCTCCTTGGGGCAGGGACCATTTTGCCCTGATGAGAAAAGCCCTGGGCAAACTCCCTTCCCTGTGCCACTCCAACAGACTGGCTAACCTGGATGCTTTGCCCTTTCCAAGGAACTTTTTTCAGCAGCTTTTCAAATGTCCCAGTTTCTGTCTCCTCCTCCACCTTTGCCCTCAGCTTACTTTCAAACTGCAAACTGACTTGAGGAAAAATAGACAGACAGCTATAAGAACCCCCAAAGTTAAAGGATTAATGACGGGAAAGGAAGATAATAAAATAAAAGAAGCAGATGCGAACTGGGGCTTGATTTGGATAATCTCCAGAGAAGCATACAACTAAATATTCTGGACTAATATTAGTGTTAATATATTGATCATTGGATTTGGAAAGAAGGTAACATTAATTGGCTGATCTGATTTGACTTGAAGGTTGTGAATAGGGTTTGGGTTATCTGCCTGAATTCATAGATTTGATTTAATTAACGAAATGGTGAGGTTTGAGTTGATTGGTGATAATAAGATTAAAAGGGGAAGGAATGATTTTTTCTTTTTTAAAAAATGTGTTAAATATTGAGGGTGCGCTCATTAGATGCCAGCTTACTGAAATGCTAGAAAGCCTGTGCTCCAAAGCAGGAAGGGATTTTTAGTTTTACAGTATGAGAAATGGAGAAAAGATCCCGAGGCCTGTCTTATCGCAAGCTCAGGATTGCGACAGGTAGTCGAGCGCAATTCCAGACAGGTGAAACGCAACAAGGAAAGCCCAAAAATAGAAACTGAACAACCCTCCGTCCTGTCCTGTTGCCAAATGTTTTTGTCATTTGAATTGCATTGCAGCTCTGCGGGTTACCTCTGACGGTGCCTCTCTTTGGTCATCAAGCCTAAAGCAGGTTGCACAAGAGAGGCAGTGCCTCGGATGCCTCCTTTAACCCCAGAGGTGTGTCTGCATACTCAGCCTGGAAGCTTTCTGGACATGCTCAGAGGCACTGTTTGCCTTTGGCAGTGCAAGAGAAGCAACCATGCATAGACTCAAAGAGTTGGAAGGGATCCCAAAGGTTATCTAGTTCAACTCCCTTCTGCCATGCAGGAAGACACAATCAAAGCATCCCCGACGGATGGCCATCCAGCCTCAGTTTTAAAAACCCCAAAGGAGGAGACTCTTCTTTGGAGCCAGCGTGGCATAGCATTGATTGTTGGAGACCAGGGTTCGAATCCTAGTTCAACCAAGGATTCAAAGCCCAGTTCAGCCACCTTCTGAGGCAGTCCATTCACAGAACCAGAGAATCCTAGAGTTGGAAGGGACCCTAAGGGGTCATCCAATCCAACCCCCGCCATGCAAGAACTCATAATCAAAGCATCCACAACAAATGGCCATCCATCCATCCTATGCTTAAAAACCTCCAACAAAGGAGACTGACCACTCTCCAAACCCTCCATAACTGGGACTTATGGGCCCAGGTAACATCAGAGTATGGTCAAGATCTGGGGGGTGGGCGACTACTGGAGGGGCAACCCAGAAGAGGCAATTCCTCCCTAGAAAAAAGGACAGTCGGTGGAGTCTTGTGTGTGTCTGTGTCTGTCTCTGTGTGTATTGTGTGCCTCCAAGACATTTCTGACTTATGGTGACCCTAAAGCAATCCTATCCTGGGGTTTTCTTGGCATCATCAGAGGGGCCATTCTCTGAGGCTGAGAGAATATGACTTGCCCAAGATCACCCAGTGTGTTTCCACGGCTGAGCCCTGCTGTCCAGTGTCATAGTCCAACGCTCAAACCACTACACCACAGAGTCTCATACTTCCCAACATTTTGCACATGAAAACCAAGACACATGCAGCCCAAGCACTAGACATCCCATGCTGCAGGATGTCTCTGAAAGGGAGTGGCAGACGCTTGCCCTGCAGTGTAGCACAGTTTCACAGGCCTGACGTGATCCTTGTGATGTTCTGCAGATGACAAAAACAAAGAGACAGAAACCCCGTCGTGTGGGGAATGTGGCCTTTCCAGTTGGCCGTGTTGTTTTAGGCCACACTGAATCCATCAGCTCCCAGAAAGGTGAGAAAAGACACTCAGGAAAGAAAAAATATACACCTTTTGTGCAGGGTTTGGAAGCATTGTTGGCAGGCAAAGAAGGCGCCTGTCTCTGCCAAACTGAGACAGTTGAAGGGTATGCATCCCACTTTTTCAACCGCTCTTCCACTTTGAACTCAGTTTGCAGCCACTGAAGAAAGCTGAGGACGAAGGTGGAAAGTGGGAGGAGGAAAAAGAAACCGGGACCTTTTAAAGGCCGCTGAAAAAAGTGGGAAGAGAGGATTAATTGGGACCGTCTCTGGCAAACTGGGGGATAGTTGAAGGGTGTGCATCCCACTTTTCCTACTGCTCTTGCACTTTTGACTCTGTTTGCAGCCACTGAAGTAAACTGAGGATGAAGGTAGAAGGAAGAGAGAGAAACCAGGACATTTTAAAAGCAGTCGAGAAAGTGGAAAGGCAGAGGAGCAATTGGGACTCTCCCTGCCAAATGAGGACAGTTGGAAGGTATGCTCCACTATCAGATTTCTGGATCTAAGGAGATGCAAAAAAGAAGAGGGCAGCCCAAAATATCAGGTAGTCGAAGTGTCCTTGTGCATATGTGCCTTCAAGTCATTTCCAAATCACGGCGACCCTATTCTGAGGTTTTCTTGGCATGTTTTGTTCAGAGGAGGTATGCTATTGCTTTCCTCTGAGGCTGAGAGAATGTGACTTGTGCAAGTGGTTTTCTTTGGCTGAACTGGGATTCGAACCCAGGTCTCCAGAGTCGCAGTCCAGCAATCAAACCGCTATGCTATGCTGGCTCCAAAGAATACTTATTCCATGGAAAAGTGACTGATTTTCTATTATATTAGTTTAAAAGGAAGATAATTCAGAGTGAATCCAGTAAAGAATCCCATTTAATTCATTGGGACTTTTCCCCCGGCTGAATTAAGGAGTGTGCAAAGTTTCGGGTTCTCCAGAACAGTTTTTCTTTACTCAGATGATGAGTTCTCAGGAATTCAAAGGCTTGCATACTTTTGGGCATTTTGGATGATCTAATAATAATATTACCCAACTTTGGGTGGTGATATGACTTGGCATATACGGTATATAATATAGTCCGGGTGACGTTTGCTGTTGTTGTGTGTCTTCCAGTTGTTTGTGACTTAGAGTGACCCTAAGGCAAGCCTATCACAAAATTTTCTTGGCAAGGTTTGTTTTTGGGGGGAGGGGGATTGCCTTTGCCATCCTCTGAGGCTGAGAGAGTGTGACCTGCCCAGTCGTCCAGCAGATTTCATAGATGAGTGGGAATCGAACCCTGGCCTCCAGAGTTGTCGTCCAATGCTCAAACCACTATTTATTTCTACTTAAATTTATATTTAAAATATTATATATTATATTATATTTATTTATTTATATTTATACGAGATTTATACTTAGTCTGATACTCTGATTTTTTTTTTATTGATTAGCAGATTTTTGTGCTGGACTTGATTTTTTTTTTCACAGTGTGAAACAAACTTGGGACTAGGATTTGGGGAAATTGCCATATATCCCCCAACCAAGTCCTGAAATTCAGTGGGTGACAATAAGCCAGTCTGTCTGCCTCTCTTGGGAAGGTCACATTCTCTCAGCCTCAGAGGAAGGCAAGGGCAAACCTCCTCTGAACAAATCTTGCCAAGAAAACCCCATGACGGAGTTGCCTTAGGGTCACCATAAGTCATGAACGATTTGAAGGCACAGAACAACAACAAATGCCCTAAAGGCACTAGATCCCATTTGATCTTGGAAGCTAAGCAGGGCCAGCCCTGGTTAGTCCTTGGATGGAAGACCACCAGGGAATCTCAAGTGCTGTAGGCTCTATTTCACAGGATCGAACTGGCAAAACCAAATGGCCATCCAGGGTTTCCTTACCTAAGAAAAAATGATCAATGTGAAAATCCTATGAACTGAAAGCTTGGAAGCTAAGTAGGGTCAGCCCTGGTTAGTCTTTGGATGGGAGATCACCAATGACAACTAGGCGCTGTAGGCTCTATTTTAGAGGGAGGAATTGGTAAAGCCACCTCTGAGGAGTCCTTGCCTAAGAAAACCCTATTTAAGGCAGGCTTAAATACACTATGGGCACTAGATTTTGGAAGCTAAGCAGGGTCAGTCCTGGTTAGTCCTTGGATGGGAGCCTACCAGGGAATCCCAGGCGCTGTAGGCTCTATTTGAGATGAATAAACTGGCAAAACCGCCTCCGAGTATTCCTTGCCTAAGAAAACCCATGAATTCATGAGGCCGACAGGCAACTTTAAGGCACATACCCACAAAGTGTTTCTTAAATTGATTTGCTGTGTTGGTTTATATACTATTGCTCATGTTGGAGATGGGAGATGTAGTCCAGAGCAAACTCAGGTTGTTATGCTCTGGATTCACCTTGGTTGGATCCAACAGAAGCCCGGCTGTCCTTCTGTTCCATTTCCTCCAAAATAATGCAAAATAACAAGTAATTTGGATGGTGCAGAACAGAGGGAGATGGTTGCAGCATCCATCCTCCTTGTCAACAGAAGAGATCCATGCGTAAGACTCTAAACATCTGATGACTCTCGGACCTGGATGAGAAAGGATCCACCCAGGCCTTGCTCCACCCTTGAGACTTAGCCATTGGCGGAGAGGGAAGCTTTGCAAATCCTTCTCCTCCTGAGCAAAAAGAATTGCTGTGCATTCCTCATTGCCTTGCCTTCTCCATGGCACAGTTTCTTATCCTGACCTGAAGCCAGAGGCGTGTGCCTTTCCATCCTGCACAACTGGCAGCATCTTCAACTGGCAGCCAAAAGGAGGTCTAGAGTTCCAAATCCAAGATTTGAAAAGACGCTGCAAGACGCTAGATCTCAAGGAAAGGGTGGCACTTTGGAGCATCAACTATTGCACTCTTTAGGGATTCAGAAACTTGCAAGATCTTCGTTCACCTCTCCAAATCTCTCTTTTTGGAGATTTCCTACAATGACACTATGCCCAGGTGGTCAGTCTGGCCAAAGGGTAGGCCTCGAAACCATGGCTTTGTCTCAAAGTTTTGGCCAGTGTGCCCTTTGAAGCCACATGGTTGCTTTGGCACTCCTAGCAACCCACCTGGACTGTGATGGGTCAGTGGCATCCCCACATCAGGAATATTTTGGGGGTCTCCTTGGTGGTTCTTCTTCTCATGTCACTGGCATGCGGGTACCAAGACACGGCTTTGCAACCGGATGGCAAACATTTGGAGCCGGGGAATGTCAGGCACATCCGGAGTTACCACCACTTGGAGGGCGATGTGCGCTGGAGGCGGCTGTATTCCTCCAACCATTTCTTCTTGCGCATTGGCAGCAATGGCAAAGTGGAAGGGACCCGCCAGAAGGAGACTCCAAACAGTAAGTCCTACCAAGACTTAGTGGTGGCCAAGCCTCTGAACAAGAATCATGGAATCCTAGAGTTGGAAGGGATCCCCAGGGGTCATCCAGTCCAACCCCATTCTGCAATGCAGGAAGACACAATCAAAGCACTTCTGACAGATGGCCATCCAGCCTCTGCTTAGATACCTCCAAAGAAGGAGAATCCACCACTTGGCAAGCAAGCATCTTCCCCTGTCAAATGGCTCTTACTGTTAGGAAGGGAGTGGGAAACTGCCTTTAAATGTATAAGGGGTCCTTGGTATCTGCTGGGGTTTGGTTCCAAGACCAACCGTGGATACTAAAATCCATGGATGCTCAAGTCCCATTATATACAATGGGGTAGTGAAAAGGTTTCCTTTATATAAAATAGCAAAATCAAGGTTTTTAATAAACCTTGCAAAATCGCAAAACTTTGCAAAACAGCAAAATCAAGGTTTGCGTTTTGGAACGTATAATCTTTTTGGAAGATTTTCAAGCCGTGGGTGGTTGAATCCGTGGCTAAAGACTCTGTGGATATGGAGGGTCGACTGTAATTGGCCAGAGAAAACATGAAGGAATGTGATATACTTGTTGTGTGCCTCCAAGTTGTTTTTGACTCATGGTGACCCTAAGGTGAACCTCTCATAAGGTTTTCTTGGCAGGTTTCTTCAGAGGGGTCATTGCCCTCCTCTGAGGCTGAGAGAGTGCAACCTGCCCAAGGTCACCCAGGGGGTTTTCATGGCTGAGCCAGGATTCAAACTCTGGTCTTCAGAGTCATAGTCCAATGCTCAAACCACTATACCACACTGGCTATGTATATATGTGTGTGTGTATATACAAGCTCCCTGCATCTTCTACATGCTACGCCTTTAAATATTTAAAGATGTTTATATGTATGTGTGTGCATACACACACACACACAAACATCTTTACATATTTGAAGGGATGTCCTGTAGAAGATGCAGAGAGCTTGTTTTCTGCAGCTCCATAAACCAAAACATGGACCAATGGATTCTAATTACAGGAGAAAATATTCCACCTAAAAATTAGGAAGATTTTAAGAAATTGTTTGACAGTGGAATAGATTGCCTCGAAGGGTGGTGGAGTTTCCGTCTTTGGAGGCCTTTAAACAGAGGCTGGATGGGCATCTTTCAGGGGTGCTTGAGTTGTGCATTCCTGCATGGCAGAAAGAGGGTTGGACTGGAATACCTTTGGGGTTCCTTTTCATCTCTAGGTTTCTCTCATTTTAGGCTGCTACACAGATTAAGGCATAAACCAATGGATTCAAATGCCAAGAAAAGAGATTCTACCTTAACAATAGGAAGAACTTATTGATTGTAAGAGTTGTTGGACAGTTGGACGGACAGCCTTAGAGGGTGGTAGAGTCTGCTTCTGTAGAGTTATTTAAAATTGTGGCTTCCTGCATAGCAGAAGTGGATTGGATTGGATGATGCTTGGGGTCCCTTCCAGTTTAGGATTCTGTGTCTTCCTGCATGGTAAAAGAGGGTTGGACTAGATGACCCTTGGGATCCCTTCCAACTCTAGGATTCTGTGTATTCTTGCATGGTAGAAGCAGGTTGGATTGGATGATCCCTTGGGGTCCCTTTCAACTCTAGGATTCTATGGTTCCCCATTACTCCTTATAACACTTCAAACCTGATTTCACTTAGGTCTCGAATTAAATTCAGCACCTACAATCCTTGAACCTATTAATAATGACTACTTGCTATCTGAGAGTGTGGTATAGTGTTTGAGTGTTGGACTAGGGTTAGGGTTAGGCATGGAAACCCACTGGGTGACATTGGGCAAATCCCATTCTTCTCCCAGCCTCAGATGAAGGCAAGGGCAAACCGATTCTGAATAAATATTGCTGGAGGGGGAGAAAAACAACCCTGTGACAGAGTTGCCTTAAGTCAGAAATGGACTGAAATCACACAAGAACGATCCTTAAAATTTGATCCACACAAAATGGACCCATAGCACTGGATCCCATTTTGGAAGAAAGGTGCGATATAAATGCAATAAAACAAACAAACAAACAAACAAAGAAGCAGCAATTGTTAAAAAACACACAAAGTGTGCCAATCCATCCCAAACTCAGTGTAAATCTAAACGACCGGGACAAAATTGGTCCATAAAACTTTATCCTCGAGCAAAATTCCTCAAAGCAAGCTAGACATCTAAAATGTTTGTTTAAGTGTGACCCAAAGCAGTTTTTGGTTCCATTAGATCACAGAATCATAGAATGTCATAGTTGGAAGGGACCCCAAGGGCCATCTATACCAACCCCATTCTGCCATGCAGGAATACACAGATCAAGCACTGGACTGCGATGCTTAACACTGCACCACACTGGCTCAGGCTGCTTCTCTGATCTGATGAGACCATATTCAAAATATACATGCTAAAAAAGATTTGAAAAGTAAAAGGTAGCATGGCCTTTATAGGTCATAACCAGGACTTTGAGGCTGGATGGGCATGTTTCAGGAGGGCTTGATCTGTGTATTCCTGCATGGCAGAATGGGGTTAGTACAGATGGCCCTTGGGGGTCCCTTCCAACTATGCGTTTAATGTTGAATTTTTGTATGTTTTTAATTGCAAATCTTTTTAATGTGTCAACTGTCTCAAGCGCCAGTTTTGGAGAAAGGGCAGAATATAAATCAAATTAACAACAACAAGAACCACCTCTCTGTAAAGACTTCCAAAGAAGGAGAGACCCATTCCATTCTCAAACAGATCTTACAATAGAAAAAATTATTTCTTATTTTAAAAGTTTAGGTGGAATCTCTTTTCTTGTAATGGGAATCTATTGGTTTGTGTTCTAGTCTCTGGAGCAGCAGAAAACAGTCTAAATTTACTGTGATCAAGCCGGTGGATTTGTTTGCCGTAACCATCAGTAAAACAAAGTCTTTAAATTATCGTTTAGGAAATGTAAGTCAGTGGCCGAGAATGCAGAAGATCCCAGAAACAATTCCTGGCATAAGATTAGTCCAGTTATTTATTTAGAACATGAGGACTAGACTCTTCCTTCACATTTAGGGGAAATTAGATGTTTTTGCCTGTTTGCATTTGTTGCCTAGGATTTGAATAAAACTATATTTGAACAGTAGTTCCTCCTGTCCTTAAAGTTTGTGTCACACTATGCAAACAAAACAAAATAAAACCCAGCAAAAACAGCCATTATCTGGGAAGAAACCGCAAAAATCTGCTAACCAGTCAAGAAAATAATCAGGATAATTATAGTGGTTTGAGTGCTGGACTGCGACTATTGAGACCAATGTTTGAATCCTGGCTCAACCATGTAAACCCACTTGGTGACCTTGGGCAAGTCACACTCTCTCAGCCTCAGGGGAAGGCAATCGCAAGTCTCCTCTGAACAAATCTTGTCAGGAAAACCCCATGGCAGGTTCCCCTTAGGGTCACCATAAGTCAGGAACAACTTGAAGGCACACAACAGCAACAAATCTCACATTTGGTCCCAATTTGTTCACAAATGCGCATTCCAAAGCAAGCACAAGCAAACAAACAAAATACAGAAATGTTTTTTTAGGCAGGAATCGAAGTGTTCAGTGGATCAGGTCCAAAACATTACTGTGGTTTTTGCTTTTGATGCCATTAGATAAAGCACCAAGTCTGGTGACAAAACTTTTTAAATTACAGAAGATGGCTAGTGTTCTGCTTGGGATTTTGTGTCTTTGTACATGGCCTTCTATGTGTGTTGTGTGCCTCCAACTTGTTTCCAACATAATAGCAACCCATGGGTAAACTTATGTTTTTTTTTTGGGCACGTTTCTTCAGAGGGGGCTTGCCATGGCCTTCCTCTGAGGCTGAGAGAGTGTGACTTGCCCAAGGTTACTAAGCAGGTCTCATGGTTGAGCCAGAATTTGAACCCTGGTTTCCAGAAGCCCTAGTCCAATGCCCAAACCATGACACTACGCTGGCTCTCTCCTTGGCATTACCTATGCACAACATGGAATTGAGTAAGTTTGCAATGTCCGTATTCGCCTGGGGCTGCGATGATGTTACGACAACATATGGGTGTCTCTTGTGCAATGGTGCAGTGACTGATGCACCATGGCGCAATTTGCAATGGGCACCAATGCGCACTGGGGCACTTCCCATGCACATCCAGACATCGCATTAGAGATACTGGAGCACAAAAGAAGCTGCATTCTGTATCCACAGCACCTGATGTTCCTTACAAATGTCCAATGTCCATCGGAAATGCCCAATGACCCTCAGAAGTGCCCAGTGCACATCAGATGACCATTGGCACTCAGCAGTGCCTGATGCGCATCTGAGCACTCTTGCCAGCACCTGAATGCACATCTTCACACTTCACTGTTGCAATTCTGCAACAGGCTGCATCTGCACTGTGGAAATAATGCACATTGACAGTGCTTTAACTGCCCTGACTCAATGCTATGGAATTCTGGGGATTTGTAGTTTTGTGAGCCATGTAGCCTTCTCTGTCAGAGCACTCTGGTGCCACGACAA